>JAJIBD010013449.1:0-43503 GCA_021461705.1 Cryptotis parvus | reverse complement strand
TAAACAAAACAAAATCCCATGTAATCTATGCAACACTGTTGAGTTTGGTTTACTGAGCTTTTGTTAAGGATCTCTGCATCCGTGCTCGTCATGGGCGTTGGCGTATGAACGGGCTCGTGCACCCACAGCATGCCGGGTGTCACAGAGCTGGGGCAAGCCTGACTCTGCAACTTCAGGAAGAGTCTAGATCTCTTGGAAGGCTTGAAACAACTCACTAATGAAGCCCTTTGGATCTGAGATTCTCCTGTTCAGTGGCATAAAGTTATTCATTGTAATGTCACCTGATCTTTTGATGGCATGTGTCTCATTTTGGAGCCAAAGAGCAGTGTTACCATGAGGGATAAGAGCAGTGTTATCATGTGATCATGGGGCGCCCGGGAGGGAAGGTGGGTTCTAGCCCTGGCCCGCCATCCCAATAGAGCCTTACAAGAAGCCAGAGGAACCCCCACACCATGAGGTCAGTCATTCTCAACATCCGGACTCCACAGCTCCTCCGAACTCCACCTAAGAGAAAAGTTGATCTCTCTCCGTTGCAGTTCATCAGTAAATGCACAAGAAGAGAGCCTACAACTGAGTGTACCACCCGCACAGTAGAGCCTGGCAAGCTACCCGTGTCATATTTGATATGCCAAAACCAGTAATAATTATAGACCTCATTCCCATGACCTGATGGAATGGTTTGAGGCTCTTCGTGTTCCTGGAGTGAGCAGATACCCTTGGGCTACACTAGCCCGTGACAGAACTATGGAGATGTTGCTGGTGCCCGCTTGAGAAAATCGATGAACATTGGGAAGACAAGATACAAGTGATACAAGTGAAGAGCAGTGTTGGGGGATACTCCTAAATCTTTTATTTTCTTTTTGTGTCACACCTGGAGATGCTCAGGGGCTACTCCAGGATCTGCACTCAGGAATTATTCGTGGTGGTGCTCGGGGAACCCTGTGGGATGCCGGGGATAGAACCTTGGTTGGCCACATGCAAGGCAAGTGCCCTCCCCTCTGTGCTCTCCCTCTGGCTCCTACTCCTGACTTCCTGTGCAGGGCTTGTCCCCACATGAAGGCAAACACCTGACTCTGTACTCTACTGTATCACCTTTCCTATTTCTCTGCTGTCTGTTTTCACTTCTCTCCTTTCCTTCTGATGCAGGTTATTAGATTTTTCCTCTTAACCATCATGAATGTAGTTAAGGACCTGTCGATGCTTTTACTCTACAAAGAAAAAAAACCTCTTGGTTTAATTGATTTTTTTTCTATGTCATTGATTTCCACTCTAATTTTTATTATTTTCCTCTTACCTTCACTTGTTCTTTGCATAATTTCTTATTCCCCCATTGGCACTGTGATATGAGGTTAGATTTTTTTCTTTTTTGGGTCACACCCGGCAATGCTCAGGGGTTTCTCCTGGCTCTGCACTCAGGAATTACTCCTGGCGGTGCTTGGGGGACCATATGGGATGCGGGGATCGAACCCTGGCCGGCATGGGCCGGCCGCGTCAAGGCAAATGCCCTACCCACTGGGCTATCGCTGCGCCCCGAGGTTAGATTTTTTAACCTTTTCTTGGTCCCTGGTGAATGCTACATTGCCCGTGGCCTTCCCTAATAGCACTGTTTCTGCTGTTTCATAGGTTCCCATTACTAATGTTTTGATCAACATTTGTTTCCAGGAAAGTTTTGGTTTCTGGTTTGATTGTTTGTTTCAGTCTGCCAGGCGTAATCCCTGAATGCAGATTTTTTTTATTTTATGATATTTTAAAATTTTTTAATTGAATCACCATGAGATAGTTCATTACAAGGTTTTCATGATTGGGTTTCAGTCATACAGTGTCCCAACACCCAAACCTCCAACAGTGCATATTTCCTAACACTAATGCGCCCTGTTTCCCTCCCACACCTCTCTCATACCCCAGTCTGCCTCGATGCTCGATGGCAGGGTCTCTCTCTTTCTCTTTCTCTCTTTCTCTCTCCCTCCACCCCCTTCAGGAATTATGGTTTGAAATTATCCCTTTACCTACTTTTTAGCACTGAGATCTTGTCCAGAGTGATCATTTCCAACTATTATTGTCATACAGGACCTTTCTCTATCTTAACTAGCCTCCACCCTACCCACATATGTGGCAAGCTTCCAATCATTGACCAGTCCTCCTGGCCCTTGCTTACCCTGGCCTTGAATATTAGTTTTATACTATTTCTTTTAATTTTACACAAATAAATGCAGTCATTCTATATCTGTCCCTCTCCTGACTCATTTCACTCAGCATGATACTCTCCATGTCCATTCATTTATAGGCAAATTTCATGACTTCATTTTCCCTAACGGCTGTGTAGTATTTTCCACTGTAGAGATATTATCATAGTTTCTTTATCCATCATCTGTTCTCAGGCACTGGGGTTGTTTCCAGATTCTGGCTATTGTGAATAGTGCTACAGTGAACACAGAAGTGCAGATGGTGTTTCTGCTGTGTGTTTTGGACCCTCACAGTATATTCCCAGAAGTGGTATAGTTGGGTCGAATGGGAGCTCAATTTCTAGCTTTTTAGAGGATAATAACATTCCATATTATTTTTCCAAAATGGTTGGATCAGTCAGCATTCCCACCAACAGTGAATGAGAGTCCCTTTCTCCCAGCGTCAGTACCCGCATTGGTTGTTCTTGTCTTTTGGGTGTGTTTTAGTCTCTGTGGTGTGAGATGACAGCTCACTGTTGTTTTGATTTGCTTCTCCTGATGATTAGTGATGAAGAGCATTTTTCTATATGCTTTTTAGCTATTTGTGTTTCTTCTTTGAGTAAGTTTTCTTAATTTCTTCTCCCTGTTTTTTTTTGTTGAAGTTGGATATTTCTTTTTTGTAAAAGTTCTGCCAGTGCTTTGCATATCTCTATACTCTTATCAGATGGGAATTGAGTGAATAACTTTTCCCAATCCATGGGTTGTCTTTGTATCTTGGTCATTGTTCCTTTTTGAGGTGCATAAACTTCTTAGTTTAATACAGTCCCATCTGTTAATTTTTATTTCCACTTGAATTGGCAGTGGCATTTAATCTTTGAAGATGCTTTAGATTCAAGGTTGTGGAGGATTTTGCCTAGTTTTCTTCCATGTACTTTATAGATTCATGTCTGATATTGGGTCTTTAATCCATTTTGATATGACTTTTGTGCATGGAGTTAGACATCTGAGTTTATTTTTTACATGTAGCTGCCCAGTTTTCCCAGCACCACTTGTTGAAGAGGCTTTCCTTACTATACTTCATTTTTTCTCCTTTTCAAAGATCAAATGATCATGTATTTGAGGGTGTGTGCCAGATTATTCAACTCTATTCCATTGGTCTGCAGGTTTGTCTTTATTCCAATACCATGATGTTTTAATTAGAAGTTGGGGAAAGTGATGCCTTCCATCTTTCTTTTTTTCCCAAAGATAACTTTAGCTATTCATGTGTACTATTGTTCCATATATATTTCAGGAGTGTTTGATCTATTTCTTTGAAAAATGTCCTAGGTATCCTTCTAGGGACTGCATTTAATCTGTATATACTTTGGGGAGTATTGCCATTTTGACAGTGTTGATTCTCCTAATCCATGAGCAGGGATGTGTCTCCTTTTCTTCATGTCCTTTTCTACTTCTTGAAGTAGCATTTTATAGTTTTCTTTGTACAGGTCCTTTAACTCCTTAGTTGAACTGATTCTGATGTACTTGGTTTTCTGAGGCACAATTGTGAATGAGATCATTTTTTTTAATATTACTTTCTTCTCTTTCGTTATTTGTGTATAGGAAAGCCATGGACTTTGGGGGCATTGATTTTTTTAAAATATTTTATTATACCACCGTGAGATATACAATTACAAAGATGCTCATATCCGGTTTCAGTCATACATTGTTTCAGTACCAATCCCTCCACCAGTGCCCATTTCCCACCACCAATGTCCCTGATTCCCTCCCCTCTCTCCTAGCCTGCCTCTATGGAGAGTTCTTTATCTCTTTTCTCTTCCTCTTTATCTCTCTCTTTCTCTCTTACTTCTCTTACACACTGTGGATTGTGATACATACATTTAGAGGTTATCATGTGTATCTTTTTGCGTGTATTCAATACTCAGTTCTAGGCTGGTATTATCACTTACAACAATTGTTAGCACACTGTTCCCTTCTCTGTCCCACCCAATTTCTGACTCCCAGATGCTTGTAGTAGATTCCACTTTTGAAAAGACCTCCTGATTCATGTTTTTTCTCACCTTGGATATTGGTATCATAATATGTACATATACATATATCTGTATCTATATATTTATGTCATGCAAATAAATGCAGTCATTCTATACCTGTCTTTTTCCTTCTGGCTAATTTCACTCAACTTGATCCTCTCCATGTCCATCCATTTATAGGCAAATTTCATAACTTCATTTTTCCTAACAGCTGCATAGTATTCCATTGTGTAGATGTACCAAAGTTTCTTTATCCAGTCATCATTTCTCGGGACACTCTGGTTGTTTCCAGATTCTGGCTATTGTGAATAGTGCTACTATGAACATAAACGTGGGGATGAACAAACACTGTGTTTTTGGCTTCCCAGGGTATATGCCCAGGAGCGGTATGGCTGGATCAAATGGGAGTTCAATTTCCAGTCTTTGGAGGAATGTCCATATTGTTTTCCAAAAAGGTTGTTGTAGTCGACATTCCCACCAACAATGGATGAGAGTCCCCTTTTCCCTGCATCCACACCAGCACTTGTTCTTGCTCTTCTGGATATGTGTCAGTCTCTATGGCATGAGATGATATCTCATTGTTGTTTTGATTTGCATCTCTCTGATGAACAATGATGATGAGCATTTTTTCATATGTCTTTGACCATTCGAATTTCCTCCCTTGTCAAAGTTTCTGTTCATTTCTTCTCCCCAGTTTTTGATGGGCAGACAGACATGGGGCAGAGCTGCTACTTGCTCTCCCTGTGCCCAGCCGCTCACAAGGAGCCCAGAAGAGATGGCGGGTTCTAGCCCTGGCCCGCCAGCCCAGCAGAGCCTTGCAACAAGCCAGACAACCCCCCACTCCATGAGGGCCTCCATTTTCCACATCCGGACTTCTCTCTCGGTCAGAACTCCACCCAGCAGACCAGCCTATCACAGTCTGGCTCGCGCCGCAAGTGGCAGTGCGTTTCATCATTAAATGCTGGACTTAGAGATGACTGCAAGAGTATGCTACCTGCACGGCAGAGCCTGGCAAGCTACCCGTGTTGTATTTGATATGCCAAATACCAGTAACAATTATAGACCTCATTTCGAATGGATTGTGGCTCTTTATGTTCCTGGAGCAAGCAGATGCCCTTGGGCTCTACTAGCATGAGACAGGACATATGGAGATGTTACTGGGGCCCGCTCGAGCAAATTGATGAACAACGGGAAGACAGTGATACAGTGATACAGTGATACAGTTTTTGATGGGATTAGCTGCTTTTTTCTTGTAAAGTTCTACCAGTGCCTGATATATCCTGGGTATTAAGCCCTTATCAGATGGATATTGGGTGAATAATCTTTCCCATTCTGTGAGCAGTTTTTGTATCCTGATCATTGTTTCTTTTAAGTTGCAGAAACATTTTAGCTTCGTGTATTCCTATATGTTTATCCTTTCTTCTAGTTGTTTTGTTAGTGGTGTTTCATCTGTGAAAATATCTTTAGCTTCAATCTCGTGGAGGGTTTTTCCTATGTTTTCTTTGACATACTTTATGGATTCAGGTCTGATATTGAGATCTTTGATCCATTTTGATCTGATTTTTGTGCATGGTGATAGAGGTCTAAATTCATTTTTTCTTACATGTAGCTGTTAGACATTACTTTTTTAACCTTCCTCTCTACAAATCTATTGTTTCTAGAAGCTTCTTGGTAGATTTTAGGATTCTCTAAGTATAGTATCATGTGATCTGCAAATAGTGAAAGCTTGACTCCTTCCTTTACTATCTGAATGTCCTTAATATCATTTTCTTTCCTACTGCTATGTAATTTTCTTCTTTGATCTTGCTGCTTGCAATATTGTGTCTCTATGGTATTCATCATTCTGGAAGAAATGGAAGAGAAGGGGCTAGAGATATACAGGACTTTTTATCCCCAAAGAGCACATTCTTCTCCAGTGCACATGGAACTTCTCCCAAGATAGACCACATGTTGGGCCACAAAATATACCTTAATAAAATCAAGAAGACAGATGAGCCTTATGTTGCTCCTCTTGAGTTCATCCTAATTTTCTCTTACTAGCCCTTGAGCTATTTTGAGATCTTTTCCCATTGTTTTTTTGTTGCCTGGAGATTTTCTGCAGCTCATCTTCAAGTTCACTGATTCTGTCTTCAGCTATTGTTACATTACCATTGAGTTTTTCATTTCCTCTACCAGATTTATTATTAATGACACTTCTGTTTGCAGCTTTTTAGTTTCTGCTCTCATTTCCTCCCACATTTGATTGACTGTCCATTCACTGTTTCTGTCATACCCTCCTGTGTTTTATTAGATGACCGTTCTACTGTCCCTGAGCTCATTAAATATCCTCACCTCTTAAATATCTAATCATCTGAATTCTTTATCAGAGAGATTATGTATGTGGGTTTTCCTTGCTGAGGCTTCAGGGCTGTTTTCTTCTACACCTTGTGGTGGGGATCTGTGTTGTTTCCCTATAATGCCATGGTTGTCTGGGGAGGCGGATCCTTCTAGAGCCCTATCAGTGTTCCCCTATGCACCAGGTAGGACTCTGGGGAGGCTCAGTAGATGGTAGTCTACTCTTTCCCCTTCAAGTATATTACCTAACTCTGTGGTGCTCCTGTGTGATTTGTGTGGGCTTCTAACACTAATTCAGGGAACAAGTTCTTGACCTGAACTCACTGTTTCTTTTAGATTGTAGTTGTATTGATTCTTAAATTCATCATTATTTCGTTAGTTTTGTGGGTATGTTGACTGGAGTAGCGGCTAATGGACTTGGCCTAATATGCTTGAATAGTCAGTCTGCCCTCATGAGAGTTTAGTATAGGAGACGAAGATGTGGGTCCAAAGCACTATGGAAGAGGAGATAAACTAGTGGCTGCATGAGTGGCTGCCACTGGGGAAGCCACGCCCCTGCACAGGTCTACCTGGCAGGGAGGGGCCACACTTTGGAACAGATCCTGAGGTCACTACTGTATGAGTCCCATTCCCAGATCTGAGCTTCTCAAAATGCAGGAATTTTCCCCTTTGGCCGAGTTGCTTATACGAGCACCTGTGACTGCAGAGGGTCTCTGTGTGTTTCAATAGTTTGCTGACTTTGTGTTTTTCCCAGTTTCCTTTACATAATATATTTCTGCCTTTCTGAGAAGATACTTGACACAGTTTCTACCGTCTTGAATTTGCGGACACTAGTTTTGTGTCTGACCTGTGGCCAACCCTGCAGTGTTTCTTATATGCACTGGAGAAAGACATTCTAGCACTTCTCATGCAGAGCAACTCCGGCTCTCCCGTTTCTTCCTTGAACAATAGTCCATCCCTTCTCATTTCTCATCATTGAAACAAGTGACTTGATCTCAGATTGGGAAGTTCTGCTCAAGGGTGTTTTCCAGGCCAGCAGCATGAAGGGAGAGAATGTGACCAGGGTCAGCACGTTCATCCTGCTGGGATTCCCCACGGCCCCCCGCCTGCAGTATGCACTCTTCTTCCTCTTCCTGTTTACCTACCTCTTCATCCTGCTAGAGAACCTGGCCATCATCCTCACTGTCTGGAGCAGTGCTACACTCCATAGGCCCATGTACTACTTCCTTGGTGTCATGTCGACCATCGAGATCTGGTTCGTGTGTGACATAATCCCCAAGATGCTGGATGGTTTCCTCCTGCAGCGGAAACGCATCTCCCTTCGTGGGCTGCATGACTCAGCTCTACTTCTTCAGCTCCCTGGGGTGCACCGAGTGTGTGCTCCTGGCCTCCATGGCCTACGACCGCTATGTAGCCATCTGCCACCCACTGCGCTACCAAGTCATCATGACCACGGGACTCTGCATACAGCTGGTGCTCTTCTCTTTCGCTAGTGGCTTCTCCATCTCCATGATCAAGGTGTACTTTATCTCCAGTGCCACATTCTGTGGCTCCAATGTCCTGAACCACTTCTTTTGTGACATTTCCCCCATCCTGAAACTGGCCTGCACAAACTTCTCCACTGCGGAGCTGGTGGACTTCATCCTGGCCTTCATCATCCTGGTGTTTCCCCAATTGCCACCATTATCTCATATGGACACATCACCCTGGCTGTCCTGCGCATCCCCTGGCCTCGGGCCGCTGGAAAGCCTTCTCCACCTGTGCATCTCACCTCACAGTGGTCACCATCTTCTACACGGCATTGCTGTTCATGTATGTCCGGCCCCCAGGCCATTGATACCAGGAACTCCAACAAGCTCATCTCAGCTGTTTATACTGTCCTCACCCCTATATTGAACCCATTGATCTATTGTCTGAGGAACAAGGAATTTAAGGATGCTCTGAAAAAGACTCTGGGCCTGGGTCACCCTCCACAGTAGGGAAAACCTGGCTTGTCTCTGCAGATTTCGCTCAGACCTTCATTGCTCATACAGTGGGTGCCAGCTCAGCATTATGGAACTGAATATGCAGAGTTGTGAAAGTCTCACATATGTTTTAAAATAAACTAACCTTTATCAAACAAATGTACTGGTGATATACCAACAGTGCACATTTGATCTGTACACCTACATTATATGCCTGGCCATCTGGGGCCACAGAGTAGTGTTGTTAAGAAAAGTGTTCAGGGGAGGAGTTATAACCCTGCTGAGGGTGCACAACTCTCTGATGAGGCTGGAGGTGTCATTGTGGACTTCCTCTCAGTTGTCGTGCTCAGACGGGCACACTCAGGGATAGCACATGGGCACACTCAGGGAACAGGACATGGGCATACTTGGGAAACAGGACATGGGCAGGCTATGAAAGCCTAAGAAGGGATATGGGGAAAGGCATATTCCAGGGTGGCGCCAGAGGCCAGTGAAGCCTAAGACCCAGGGACAGCATTGAAAGAGGGTTTGCTGGCACCAACTGGCACCAAACTGGCACTGAATTGAAGGGAATATACCATGGGCCTGCTCAGAGAAGCCTGGTCTTTACTGCCCCTAGAAGTAGCTTTTTGAAAAGAACAGGAAGGGGGCTTCTGTTGGGAGAGTTGGATCCCTTCAGGCTGCACCCAAACCCCTGTGGTGTCACCCCTGTGTGCTACTGCCAAATCCACTGTCTTAGCAAACTTTGTGTCAACTCAGCACAGGCCCTCCTCATCTTTAGATTTGGGGGGGACAGTTGTCATGTCCTGAGTAATGGTGCCCACTGGACCTGCATTTCCTTTGTTCAGTTTCCTTCAGGATGCCTGGATGCCAGTTTTCATTAATCACAGCCTTCGGAGTTGTCCACACTCCAGACGTGATCTTGGAGCTGGTGCTGGTGTGACTCAGGCCTCAGTGGCTTCTGTGGGATAATGGCAGAGCCCATATCTTGCTTAGGTGCCGCTCAGGAAATAACAGCTCAGATTCCCACCGTCTCACACCCACAATGACCACTATATCCCTGCAGAGATGCTGAGATTGACAGCAGGCATGCAACTGTGACCTACTCAGCCATACACAGCAGTGGCCAGTGAAGAGAGAGCTTTGTCTGGGAGGGGCCACAGCCACTGAACTCTACATTCTCCCAGAGACCACGACAGAATCTCACCTGGAGCCACCGCAGGCACAAGACTGGCTTGCATGGACAGAGGGAATGTGTGGATGGGAGCAGCGTGAATGGAGAGAATGTGTGAATGAGGCTGTGTGAATGCTATGTATGGGGGCTATATATTGGGGCTGTGAGGGTTGGGTGCCGTTTGGTCCACATCTGGCTCCCCTGGGATTCCTGGTGTCTACTCTGCCTTTTCAGGTGCAGGTTGAGGCTGTTTGAGGTTCCCAACAGTATCAGGGTCCATAGGGCTCCCTGGTCACTCTCAAGAACAATGACCATCCCCTCTGGCTGATGAACAAAGAACCATGAGCCCAGTTTAGAAAATCTAAAGCTTTATTTCTTCCAACTTCACTCCACACCAAACACCACACACATTCTGCCTCACCACACTGGCCACAGCCTCACACAAAACCCCAAACTGCAAGAGATTAAATCCTATGCAGAGGCTGAGGGCAGGGTGTAAGCAAAGGTAGAAACCACCCTGGGTGTGTGGCTGGCTGGGTAGGCATGTGGTGAAAGCAGCAGAGCACCAGGCCTCCAGCAGAAACCGAAACTACAACTCCCAGAATTCTGAGCTACAGAGGAAATAAACAGGACACTTTGAACCTTCTCTCTGGGACACCTCCCCATCAGGAAATTCAATACCAAGAGGAAGGTAATATCCTTGAAGAGGGAAGAGGAAAACACCTGCTGAGAATCTCTAGCGTCTACCTGACAGTGAGGAAGAAGCATTGCCCCAGAAGAATCTTCCTCCAACCACCATAGCACCATTGGGAAACAACGCAGAACTGCAGCTCAATGAGCAGTTGAAGAAAACAACCCTGAATAATATAGATGTACATAATCTCTTTGACAAGGAATTCAGAGAAGAAATGGTGAGGATGTTTAATAAACTCAATGACAAAATGGGACGGATGTTCAATAAAATACAGGAGAATATAAATGAAGCAGTGGAAAGGGCAGTCAATAAATTAGGGAAGGAAGTGAGAACAATACAAACAGTAATATCATCAATTAAAAACTCAGTAGATAAAATGAAAAATGCAATAGGGGCTCTCAACAGCAGGGTGACAGCAGCAGAAGACAGAATCAGTGAGACTGAGGATGAGCTGCAGAAAGCACTCAGGCAAATACACAAGATGGAAAAACACTAGAAACTGAATCCGCAGATGAACAGAGAACATTGGGATGAATCTAAGAGGAACAACATAAGAATCATAGGAGTCCCAGAGAGACAGAAAGGCAATCCCAAAGAAATAGGAATAGTTAAAGACATCCTTATTGAAAAGTCCCCAGAGTTAAAGGACGCAGGCATCCAGATCCAAGAAGCCCGAAGGGTACCAGCAAGAAGAGACCCCTATTAAAAGACTCCAAGACATATCCTCGTCAAAATAATGGATGCCATAGATAGAGACCCAATTCTTAAAGCATCAAGATCAAAGAAGGAAATTTTATACAAAGGAGCATCCATTCAACTTTCAGCAGACCTATCAAAAGAGACCCTCCAAGTCCGAAGGCAGTGGTGGGATATAGTGAAAAAACTCAATGAAATGACTGCCTCACAAAGAATTCTTTTTTTTTTTTTTTTTTGCTTTTTGGGTCACACCCAGCAAAAAGGGGTGCTCAGGGGTTTCTCCTGGCTCTGCACTCAGGAATTACTCCTGGCGGTGCTCTCGGGGACCATATGGGATGCCAGGGATCGAACCCGGCCGGCATGGGCCAGCCACGTGCAAGGCAAACACCCTACCCGCTGGGCTATCGCTCCGGCCCTCACAAAGAATTCTTTACCTGGCTAAACTCTCTTTCAGATTTGAAGGACAGTTACACAGAACCATGGTTCTTTGTTGTTCTTGGATAAATAACAGCTCGGGAACTTCATAGACTCAAAACCAACCTTAAAAAGAAGGGCTGAAAGAGCTACTCTAAGACAAGACAAAACCCAAAAAGAATAGCATACTTATACAGAAAGATGGCACAAAATCCCCTGACAATAATCTCTCTCAATGTCAATGGTCTAAATGCACCAGTTAAGAGACACAGAGTGGCAAAATGGATCAAAAATTGAAACCATATATCTTTGTAATTGTAAAAATAAAAAAAAAATTTAAAAAAAATTGAAACCAACATTCTGCTGCCTTCAAGAAATATATCTGAACAATCAGAGCAAAGACAGGCTCAAAATAAAAGGCTGGAAAACAATCCTTCACTCAAACAATCCCCTCCAAAAAGGCCGAGGTGACCATACTGTTATCCAACAGCATAAACTTCAGGATGAAGAAGGTCAGAAGGTGTTGCAGGACTCCTAAGGGCCGCTGCATCTGCTCTGGATTACCTCCTGCAAATCACTTCATAGATAAGGGAGTAGTCTAAATGTGGCAGTTTATCCGACCATGTATGCTGTACTAGCTGGTATAAATATTCTCCCCATGCTACCACAATCATCGTGGGACTAGCTAGATCTTACCAGCATATTAGCCTGGCCACGTAGGACACCGGGTAATTAGATCAGAGAGAAATGCTGTTTGCTTCCAAGCAAGCAAGCATGGCTCCCTGATATACTCAAAGGCAACTAAAATATAAAACTACAATGAAGTAGAAGAGACTTGTGAAGGCTTGGAGAAATATTTAACTGGCATTAGTATTAGTCTTTGGTACAGAGACATGCCATCTCAGAAACCCCCTTCTCTACCCTATAAAAGGCATTCCCAGGCAGATCTTGGCTCAAAACATTAGCATGCTAAAGGGCCTAGGTGA
Organism: Cryptotis parvus; assembly: GCA_021461705.1. Classification (NCBI taxonomy): domain Eukaryota; kingdom Metazoa; phylum Chordata; class Mammalia; order Eulipotyphla; family Soricidae; genus Cryptotis; species Cryptotis parvus. Next base: position 31,052 of record JAJIBD010013449.1, on the reverse strand, counting down.
GGTGCCGGGAGGGATTACCTAAGGGCATTTGACCCTCCCTGCTTTCCATAACAGTGGGAGGAAGGTCTGAGTGGCAGGGGTATAAAACTAGCCTGTTTCCTCTCTCCGGTGCTTCTTTGTGGGCTCTCTCTTTGTGAGTGCTCACCCTTTCCCCTTTTACAAAGCCTTTACACGTGGTGGCCGCCATCTTGGCCTACACGTGGCTGGGGTTCTGGCCTGGAATCCTAAGCACCGGGCTTTTCCTTTTGCTGATTTGTATGCCTGAACTTGTGATAAGTAAAGCCTTTTAAAACTGCATCGGATTCCTGAGTTTTCATCCATTCCTCGCCGGTTTCGGATGTAGAAGGGAACTTGCTTCCTGGCACTGTCAGGGTCCCCGCGGAGCTCCCCGACATTTGGCGTCCCTGGTGGGGCCCGAAGCATCTGAAGGTCCCACCGAGATGTTAATGAACTTTTTCTGAAGCTGGGAGCAGCATTCAAACCGTGAGTTAAAAATGGGTTCCCTCCCAAAAGTTTTTTCTTTGTTCTGGCTTCACCTGTTTCTTCAGGTGCTAGTAAAAGTGGTGACTTTTGTAACTCCGGCTTTTCTTTCAGAGAGTCATGAAATTAAATCTAGCAAACAAATTTTAAAGCTTAACGATAATCTAGAGAAAAAAAGAAACCTCCAGAGGAGGCCAACTCTCAAACTAAAAATCTGCCCGGAGTTAATACCTCCGAAGGTGAAGATGCCCCTCTGATGAAGACTGAATCTCAAGTTGAGGGCTTCCCTAAAATTCTTACAAACTCTAATGAGGATGGGGAGGAACAGATTAATTCCCGGAGCCTGTCCAGGCCTCAAAAGGCTTGTAGTTCCTCCTGTTCTAAGTTTAACAATCAAAGAGCAACGCTCTGGGAGCTTCGCAACATTCCTCATAACCATTCTTAATTGTGGCCTTTTCTAATGCTAACTCTTGTGATTTTTGTGATAAAACTGCACCTCCCCAACAGGAGCAGAGTGCAAGTTCTGGAGAGCAAGTTGTTAAATTTAAAGTACATGCTTTCCTGGACCTTTGGTTTAAGGAAATGAAAAGGCAGATTTATTGGTGGCATCTTTATTTAATTCAGCTGGAAAAAAGCTTTAGGCTCAGTCTACAGCTGCCTGCCACCTTCATAAGTACCTTAGCTTTCCATAAAGATAAACCGGACTAAATTGTCCGCCTTTTATTTGTCTGTGCTCCGTCCCACGTGGCTGGAGGTTTGCAGACAATTAAGTTATGTGATTGGATATTTATGGCAAATGACTTTTGGCAAATGGATAGTTTTGGCAAATAAGTTATGGTAAATGTTATGGCTAAAGACGAAGTGTTAAATGTGCTCAAAAAACTTTCAAAATTCGGTTATTAAAGCAACAAAAGACAGGTATCTTTAACATTATTCACCTTAAACTTGTCTCAAGGAGAGCCGCTAAAAAACAATGATGCAAACTCAAAAACCAGTAAATTCACCTAAGTAAAAACTGTTCATAAATGGCTTGCAGGTTTAAAAGCACCTAATTTCTTTCAATATAAAGTCTTAATTTTAAATTGCAAACTGTTCAAACCTTCCAAATTGGTTCATTTCTTAATAATGATAACCTTGCTTTGCAGCCTGTTAAACATGGTCTATCTTAAATAACAACAATTTTGCTTTTGCAGCCTGTTGATCTTGGTTCGTCTATAATAAAAATAACCTTGCATTGCAGCCTGTTGATGCTTTCGCTGGAGATAACCCCTTTCTTAAAAAAAAAAAAAAAAAAAACTGCCCTGGAGCGAGTTTAAAGGTAAAAGCACCTAAATAACCCTCCAAAACAGGTACCATAAAAAATATGTATTTTCTAAGTGTTTAATGTGTAAGTGTCTTAATGTTTCCTTGCTGCTTTGAAGTGTTTAAAGGTGAAAGCACCTGAGTAACCCTCAAGGAAAAGATATTTTGTAAAAATTTTCTAAGGTTTTATACATAAATAACTAATGAAGTTTCTTAAGGTTTTAAAGAAAAATAGACTGCTGTGTATAATGTTCAGTGTCAAGGTTTTAGAAACTAATAATAAGATTTCTAATGTTTTGTTTATAGGTTAAAAAAATAATAAAAAATTAAAAAATTAAAAAAAGGAGAAAAAAGGGTGAACTCCAAGTATAGTGCTCAATATCAAAATCTGCTAACAACTAATAAAAATTTTTAATGCTTTTGTTCAAAGATTTACAGAAAAAGAACTTGGCTGCTGCAGATTCCTTCTATGATGCTCGAGGCTTTGAACTCTGATCACAGTGCTCATTACAAAAAAGTTTGCTAAATCAATAAAAAATTGTTTTTCTAATGATTCTGTTCACAGGATAAGATATTGGAATGCAGTAAGCTTGCTCTACAGTGCTCAATATTCTGAGACTCCTAAAACAGTGCTCACCAAAAATTTAATAATCTGCAAAAAAAGTTTTTCCTAATGTTCCTTTCACAAGGTGTTAAAGTTTCTTCATGTTCTTGAATTCCTGCCAAAGCCTTAAAATCTCTACTTGTGATTAACCTCGAAAAGTGTTTTTGTCTCGCCTAAAATTAAGCTACAGGTACAGTTACCGGTGCCAGTGTCCACTTGCTAAAGAAGCCCTGCAAGATGCCCACACCGATGTTCCAGACACCTGTTCCAGCGCTCAAGACTCCTGTTCCAGAGTTTGAGATATCACACCGATGTTCCAGACACCTGTTCCAGCGCTCAAGACTCCTGTTCCAGAGTTCGAGATATTTGTTCCAGTGTTCCTGAGACCCGATCCAGTGTTCCTGACAGTTCAACAAGTTCCTGATCGCTGCTCTCCAGAGACTCATACTCATATATATCACCGCTATTGCTGTCCCAGAAGTAGCCCCACAGACTTTGTTCCAGACACACAACTTTACATAAAATATAGCAAATTGACTCTCACAAATTATGGACAGTGCAAACTATAGTCCGTTATAATCAAACAGCTAAAAACATTTTGTCATGAACTTTGCTTTGGGTCCAAAAAACAAGTTAGGATCCTAAAGTAACATGTATTGTCATTTTGTAATTGGAATTGTTTTTTCTTACCTTGATTTTCTGTACGTTACTAAATATTTCATACCTTTTCAATTTTTATTAGTAAACTAATCAGGGGAGTTGTTGCAGGAGCTCCCCGACAAGAAGGGACAGTGAAGGTCACTTCTTAATAGTCAAGGGATACATATATCAGGAATAAATTACACTCCCAAACATTTATGCACCCAATGAGAGCCCAGAAAAATACTTAAAACAAGGGGCCAGAGCGATAGCACAGTGGGTAGGGCATTTGCCTTGCATGCAGCCAACCCAGGTTCGATTCCCTGGCATTCCATATGGTCCCCCAGTGCCACTAGGAGTAAATCCTGAGTGTAGAGACAGGAATAACTCCTAAGCATTGCCTGGTGTGACAAAAAAAAAGCAAAAAAGAAATTAAAACAACTGCTAATAGACTTCAAAGAACATTGACAGCAACACAATTGTAGTTGGAGACTTCAACACTGCTCTATCAACTCTTGATAAATTAACAAGATGAAGCTCACCAAGGAAATACTGAAAGAGATCGAAGGAAGAGGGATAGTCGATATATACAGGGCATTTCATCCCCAAAAAAGCCAAATACACATTTTTTTTCTCCAGCGCACATGGAACATACTCCAAGATAGATCACATGCTGAGCCACAAAACATACCTCCATAAAATCAAGAAGATAAAAATTGTGTCAACTATTTTTTCAGACCATGACGTTCTGAAAATAAAGTTAATCACACACAAAAGTGAAGAATCATACCAAGCACCTGGAAACTAAACAACTCACTGCTGAACAAAACCAGCATGTCATAAAAGAAATCAAAGAGGGAATCCAAAAAATTCCTGGAAACAAATGAGACTGAAGACATGAATTACCAGAACTTATGGGATACAGTGAAAGCAGTGATAAGAGGCAAGTTCATAGCTCTTCAAACATTCATCAGAAAAGAAGAAAAGGCCATCATAAACAGCCTGACTTCACAGCTTTAAGATCTTAAAAAGTGATCAGCAAAAGGAGCCCAGCCCGCAGCCCCCCGAGCCACTGCTCTCCAGGATAAAGGGCTGGCGCTTTGAGCAGGGGACCAAGCCACACCCAGCTTCCTCGGACCTCCCACCTGACGCCATCCACCCCTGAAGCCCAGCAGATCCCTGCTCTTCCCACCAGGTTCATTCCTGCGGCGGGCAGCCCCCGAGCCACTGCTCTCCAGGATAAAGGGCTGGTGCTTTTAGCAGGGGACCAAGCCACACCCAGCTTCCTCGAACCTTCCACTGCACTACCCCCACCCCGACCCCCTGACTCCGGAACCACCCACTGACACCCCAAAATTCAAAACAGCGCAGACACTAGCGCATCCGCAAAATATTATCTATCTACCTGAGATACCAATGAGCATTTGCCCCTACACTCTTTGCTATACATCTCTAGCTGCAAAGTAATTCAGGCACCTACTAACTCTATTGACTAGTCACCTAGAACACACATTTTCAACCCACGATAGTCATTATGGTAAAGCAACGCAGAATTCCTTCAAGCTCTACGATTGAAGTCACTAATACAGATGAGTCAAGCAATAACGATGAGCTATATAACCTCTCTGAAAAGGAATTTCGGAAGGAACTGTTAAAGATGCACAAGGAACTCAAAGAAACAATGGAATACAAAGTCAATAAAATACAAGGGGACATGAGAGCCGAATTGAGTAAATTTCAGACCAAAATACAAGCAGAAATGACAGATATTAAAAATGAGGTAAGTGAACTGAAAAACACAGGGGAAGGCCTCCAAAGCAGAGTAACAGCTACAGAAGAAAGAATTAGTGATCTCGAAGACGAGGTCCAAAGATTCTCTAGACAACACCAGAAGATGGAAAAAAAGACTCACAATCAATGAACAGACTACCAGAGAAAATCGGGATGAAGCCAAAAGGAACAAAATACGCATCATTGGGGTCCCAGAAGGGCAAGAAGAAAACCCTGATGAAGAAGAAACTGTCAAAGCCATCATCGCTGAGAATTTCCCTGAACTGAAGAAAGCATGCTCCCAGATACAGGAGGCCCGTAGGATACCAGCTAAAAGAAACCCCAATAAGAATACTCCAAGACACATCCTTATTAAAATGACAAAAACGATAGACAGAGATAGAATACTGAAAGCAGCAAGATCAAAGAAGGAAATCACATACAAAGGAGCATCCCTGAGGTTTACAGCAGACTTCTCAGATGAAACACTCCAAGCCCGAAAACAATGGTGGGATATTGTGAAAAGACTCAATGAACTTCAGGCCTCACCAAGAATTCTTTACCCAGCTAGACTTACTTTCAGATGTGAAGGAAAGATACACAACTTCATGGATAAACAACAACTCAGGAAATTCATAGACTCAAAACCAACTTTAAAAGAAGGATTGAAGGGTCTATTGTAAAATAAGACAACCCAAAACCACAACAAGTTTAAACAGAAAGATGGCACAAAATCCAATGACAATAATCTCTCTCAACGTCAACGGTCTAAATGCACCAATTAAGAGACACAGGGTGGCAAAATGGATTAAAAAACTGAATCCAACATTCTGCTGCCTACAAGAAACACATCTGAATAACCAGAGCAAACACAGACTCAAAGTCAAAGGCTGGAAGACCATTCTCCATGCAAACAACCCCTCCAAAAAGGCGGGGTGTGGCCATACTCGTATCTGACAATATAGACTTCAGGCTGAAAAAAGGTTAAAAGGGACAATGAAGGCCATTTCTTAATAATTAAGGGGTATGCATACCAGGAAGAAATCACACTACTAAACATATATGCTCCAAATGAGGGGCCAGCAAAATACTTAAAAGCGACTATTAATAGACCTCAAAGAAGACATTAACAGTAGCACAATAATAGTCGGAGACTTCAACACTGCCTTATCGACTATGGATAGATTGACGAGACTGAAACTCACCAGGGAAATACTGGACCTGAAGGAAGAAATGGAAGAAAGAGAGCTGGTTGATATATACAGGGCTTTTCATCCCAAAAAAGCTGAATACACATTTTTTTTCCAGTGTACATGGAACATACTCCAAGATAGACCATATACTGAGCCACAAAGCATACCTCAACAAAATAAAAAAGATTGAAATTGTGTCAACTATCTTTTCAGATCACGATGCACTGAAAATAGTAGTTAACCATACACAGAAGCAGGGAGCCAAACCAAACACCTGGAAACTAAACAGCTCACTGCTGAACAACAAATGGGTCATAGAAGAAATCAAACAGGAAATCCAAAGATTCCTAGAAACAAATGACAATGAAGATACCAACTATCAGAACTTGTGGGACACAGCAAAAGCTGTGTTAAGAGGAAAGTTCATAGCTCTGCAAGCAATCACCAGGAAACAAGAAAGGGCCCACATAAATAACCTGACCTCACAGCTGAAAATATTAGAAAAATACCAACAAAAGAAGCCCAACCCAGGCAGAAGGAAGGAAATAATAAAACTTAGGGAGGAAATCAACGAGCTGGAAACCAAAAAAAAAAATCCGAAAGATTAATGAAACCAAGAGCTGGTTCTTTGAAAAATTGAATAAGATCGACAAGCCACTGGCAAGACTTGTAAGGACAGGGAAAGAGAGAACCCAAATAAACAGAATCAGAAATGAAAATGGTGACATCACAACAGAAAAAACAGAAATCCAAAAGATCATCAGAGATTACTTTAAGAACCTGTATGCCACGAAACATGTGAACCTAGAAGAAATGGATAAATTCCTGAAGTCCTATAACCTCCCACGATTGAAACAAGAAGACCTCCAATACCTGAATAAGCCTATTGCCATCGAGAAAATTGAAACAGTAATTAAAAGTCTGCCCAAACACAAAAGCCCAGGTCCAGATGGGTTCACTAGCGAATTCTACCAAACCTTTAAGGAGGACCTACTGCCTGTCCTGTTCAAGCTCTTCCAGGAAATAGAAGAAACAGAAACACTCCCAAACAGCTTCTACGAGACACATATCACCCTGATACCCAAAGCAGGGAGAGACAACACAAAGAAGGAAAATTACAGACCAATCTCCTTGATGAACACAGACACTAAGATCTTCAACAAAATACTAGCAAACAGAATCCAAAGACTCATCAAAAAGATCATACATCATGACCAAGTAGGATTCATCCCGGGAATGCAAGGATGGTTCAACATTCGCAAATCAATCAACATAATACATATATCAATAAGAGAAAAAATAAAAAACCATATTATCCTATCAATAGATGCAGAAAAAGCATTTGACAAGATCCAGCACCCATTCATGATTAAAACCCTCCAGAAAATGAGAATTGAAGGAACCTTCCTCAAGATAGTTAAAGCCATCTACCAAAAGCCCACAGCAAGTATCATTCTCAATGGGGAAAAATTGAAAGCCTTCCCCTTAAGATCAGGAACACGACAAGGTTGCCCTCTCTCACCTCTTTTATTCAATATAGTACTGGAAGTACTCGCCATAGCAATCAGAGAAGAAAAGGACATTAAGGGCATCCAGATAGGCAAGGAAGAAATCAAGCTATCATTATTTGCAGATGACATGATATTATACTTAGAGAACCCTAAACTCTCCACCCAAAAACTCTTAGAAACAATAGATATGTATAGTAGAGTGGCAGGGTACAAAATCAATACCCAAAAGTCGGTGGCTTTCCTATACACAAATAACGAAAGAGAAAAAAGGGATATTAAGAAATCGATTCCATTCACAATTGTGCCACAGAAAATCAAATACCTAGGAATCAGCTTAACCAAGTGTGTAAAGGACCTATACAAAGAGAACTACAAGACACTGCTTCAAGAAATAAAAGAGGACATGAGGAAATGGAAACACATTCCCTGCTCATGGATGGGGAGAATTAACATTGTCAAGATGGTAATACTCCCTGGAGCTTTGTACAGATTCAATGCGGTTCCTATAAGGATACCCATGACATTCTTTAAAGAAATTGACCAAACACTCCTGAAATTCATATGGAATAACTAACCCCCACGGATGACTAAAGCAATCCTTGGGAAAAGAAGATGGGAGGCATCGCCTTTCCCAACCTCAAACTGTATTACAAAGCAGCAGTAATAAAAACAGCGTGGTACTGGAATAAAAACAGACCTGTGGATCTATGGAATAGAGTTGAGTATCCTGACACCCACCCTCAAAGACATGATCAGTTAATCTTTGATAAAGGTGCAAAGAGTCCAAACTGGAGTAAGGAAAGCCTCTTCAACAAGTGGTGCTGGGAAAACTGGACAGCTACATGTAAAAAAATGAATTTGGACCTGTGTCTAACACCTTGCACAAAAATCAGATCAAAATGGATTAAAGATCTCAATATCAGACCTGAATCCATGAAGTACGTTGAAGAAAATATAGGAAAAACCCTCCACTACATTGAAGCTAAAGACATCTTCAAAGATGAAACACCATTAACAAAGCAACTAGAAGAAAACATAAACATATGGGACTACATGAAACTAAAGAGCGACCTCAAAAGAAACAGTGACTAAGATACAAAGGCAGTCCACAGAATGGGAAAGAATATTCACCCAATACCCATCTGATAAGGGGTTAATATCCAGGATCTATCAGGCACTGGTACAGCTATATAAGAAGAAAACAGCCAACCCCATAAAAAATGGGGAGAAGAGATGAACAGAAACTTTGACAAGGAAGAAATTCGAATGGCCAAAAGGCATATGAAAAAATGCTCATCATCACTAATCAGAGAGATGCAAATCAAAACAACAATGAGATATCACCTCACACCACAGAGACTGGCCCATATTCAAAAGGGTAAAAGTAACAAGTGCTGGCGTGGATGTGGGGAAAAGGGGACTCTCATACATTGTTGGTGGGAATGTCGACTTGTACAACCTTTCTGGAAAACAATATGGTCATTCCTCCAAAGACTAGAAATTGAGCTCCCCTTTGACCCAGCCATACCACTCCTGGGAATATACCCTGGGAAGCCAAAACACACAGCGGAAACACAATCCGCACTTTTATTTTCATAGCAGCACTATTCACAATAGCCAGAACCTGGAAACAACCAGTATGCCCGAGAACTGATGACTGGATAAAGAAACTGTGGTACATCTACACAACGGAATACTATGCAGCTGTCAGGAAAAAATGAAGTTATGAAATTTGCCTATAAATGGATGGACATGGAAAGAATCATGTTGAGTGAAATTAGTCAGAAGGAAAGAGAGAGACATAGAATGACTGCATTTATTTACATGACATAAATATAGCAGGTGATCTTACCAAAAGTGAAAATTACCACAAACGTGAGGGAGTCAGAGGTTAGGTAAGATAGATAAGGGAACATGTGTGAATAAATGTCAGAAAGGGCTGATACCAACATAGAACTGAGCATTAAATACAGGCAAAAAATGCACATGATGGCTTCCAAGTGTATGTAGTGCAACCCACGATGTGTAGGAGAAGGAAGGGAGAGAGAGGGAGAAAGAAAAGAGATAAAGAACCTGCCATTTAGGCAGGCTATGGGAGGGGGAGGGAATTGGGGACATTGGTGGTGGGATTTGGGCACTGGTGGAGGGCGGGTGCTGGAACACTATGTGACCGAAACCTCCAAACATGAACAACGTTGTAATTGTATATCTCACGGTGGTATAATAAAGTATTAATTAAAAAAATAAAAATAAAAACCATATTATCATATCAATAGATGCAGAGAAAGCATTTGACAAGATTTAACACCTGTTCATGATAAAAAAAAAAAACTCTCCGTAAAATGGGAATTGAAGGAACCTTCCTCAATATAATCAAAGCTATCTATTACAAGCCCACAGCAAGCATCATTCTCAATGGGGAAAATTGAAAGTGTTCCCCCTAAGATCGGGCACAAGACAAGGTTGCCCAATCTCAACACTTCTGTTCAATATAGTACTGGGAGTACTTGCCATAGCAATCAGGGAAGAAAAAGACATTAAGGGCATCTGGATAAGAAAGGAAGAAGTTAAGCTGTCACTATTTGCAGATGACATGATATTATACCTAGAGAAACCCTAAACTCTCTACCAAGAAGCTCCTAGAAACAATAGATTCCTACAGTAGAGTTTCAGAGTACAAAAGCAATAGCCAAAATTCAGTGGTCTTCCTATGTGCAAATAACAAGAGAAGAAAGGGATGTTAAATAAATGATACAATTCACAGTTTAACCATAGAAAATCAAATACCTTAGAATCAGTTTGACAAAAATGTAAGGAATCTCTACAAAGTAAACTACAAAACGTTTACTTCAAGAAATAAAAGAGAACCTGAGGAAATGGAGACAAATTCCCGGCTTATGGATTTGGAGAACTAACATTATCAAAATGGTAATACCCCTAGAGCTTTATACAGATTCAACGCAGTCCCTATAAGGATATCCATGACCTTCTTCAAAGAAATTGACCAAACACTCCTGAAATTTGCATGGAATAATAAACCCCCACAAATAGCTAAGGCAATCCTTGGGGGAAAAAGAAGGTGGGAAGTATCACTTTCCCCAACTTCAAACTCTACTACAAAGCAGTCATAATTAAAATGGCATGGTATTGGTATAGAGACAGATTTGTAGACCTGTGGAATAGAACTGAATATTCTGAAACACACTCTCAAATATACAATCACTTAATCTTCGATAAATGAGCAAAAAATCTTGGGGAGCAAAGAAAACCTCTTCAACAAATGGTGCTGGGAAAACTGGGCAGCTATGTGTAAAAATGAACTTAGAATGCCATGCACAAAAATCAGATCAAAATGGATTAAAGATCTCAATGTCTCATGAATCTATAAGGTACATTAAAGAAAACATAGGAAAAAAAGCTCTATGATATCGAAATTAAAGAAATCTTCAAAGATGCAACACCACTCACAAAGCAAATGGAAGCTAAAATAAACAAATGGGATTATATAAAACTGAAAAGCTTCTGCACCTCAAAAGACATGGTAACTAAGACACAGAGACAGCCCACACAGTGGAAAAGAATATTCACCCAAAGCCCATCTGAAAATGGGTTAATATTCATTATATATCAGGCACTGGTAGAACTTTGCAAGAAATACAACCGCCAACCCCATTTGAAAAATGGGGAGAAGAAATGAACATAAACTTCCAAAAAGAAGAAATTTGAATGGTCAATGGCATATGTAAAAGTGCTCTTCATCATCAATCATCAGAGAGATGCAAATCAAAACAACAATGAGGTCTCATCTCAAACCACAGAGACTGGCACACATCCAAAACAGCAAGAACAACCAGTGCTGGAGGGGATGCGGGAAAAAGCTCCACTGTTAGTGGGAGTGCCGACTGGTCCAGCCCTTTTGGAAAACAATATGAGCATTCCTCTGAAAACTAGATATTGAGCTCCCATTTGACCCAGCAATACCACTCCTGGGAATATACCCTGGAGACCCAAAAACACACAGCAGAAACAATGTTTGCACTTCTGTATTCACTGCAACTCTATTCACAATAGCTAGAATCTGGAAACAACCTAAGTGCCCGAGAACAGAAGACTGCCTAAAGAAACTCTGGTACATCTACACAATGGAATACTAAGAAACTGTCAGAAAAGACAAAGTCATGAAATTTACCTACAAATGGATGGAGATGATCATCCATTTGGAGACGATCATCCATTTCCTTCCAACTAGTTTAACTAGTGAAACTAGAAGTAAAAGGACAGGGATAGAATGATGGCATTCATTAATGGGATACAAATATATACCAGTGTTCTACTAATTGTGGGAAATGGTAATGTCAGACTAGAACACACCATTGAATATATACAAAGATACTTAATGATAAACCCTAAATGTCTGTAGGGCAAGCCACAATGTGTAAAAGAAGAGAGAGAGATCAGAGACAGAGTCAGAGACAGAGAGAGATAGAGAGGAAAAGAGAAGGTGCCTGCTATACAGGCAGGCGGGGGGTGGGTGGGAGGGAATGTGGGGACATTGGTGGTGGGAATGGGACACTAGTAGAGGGATGGGTGCTTGAACACTGTATGACTGAGACCCAATTATGAACATCTTTGTAATTGTATATTTCACGGTGGTATAATAAAAAAGAAACCAGTGCAAAAACCCCAGGGGTGGCCACACCTCTGCTTCACAAGGCTTATTGAGATGCTAATGCAGAGCACTGCTTCTCTCTCTCTCTTAGATTAATAAACAAGCATTTCAATAATATTTCTAGTTTTCTTTTATAAGCACAGTAAGAGATTCAAGCACATATAATGACACCGAGATTAAATATATAGGGCGATCTTTCCTGGGGAGATCACATCATAAGATCTGAACTATGCTCCTCATGCCAGATTGATCATCTCCATCCCCCTCATGGTCCTGTCTCCAACAACAACAGCCTTGGCAAGTCTTAAGTGCTCTGCACCACTGCAAGGCCATTCACTGCTTATCTTAGGTCAGAACAAAGTTGATTCTGATCTTTGCTCTAAACTTTGGGTCAGAACAGGGCTTATTCTAAAAGCTGTCCCATTTTGTAGCCAGGGTGGACTCTTTTCCTAGTACCGTCTAGTTCCTTGTAGAGAACCTCTACATCAATCTAAATGATACTGAGGCTTATAATTGGAAAATATGATCAAAACCGAGGAGTAATCATTAAAAGCTAAAATAGCACATCACTGAGCTAACCAACCATCTTTTTATGTTTTAGAAGAACAAATCCCTTAGCCTAAACATATGCAAAAGGCTTATAGGAAGGAGAAAGACAATCCTTCATCAGCAATGCAAAAACCCAGAGCTAGCATTTAGAGTGCAATCCAACATCCTAGGGACTGTGCAGTGCTCAGTGGGCTCTATCCCCGCCCCTCCAGGAAGCTCATGACGCATTCATCTGCCTGCAGGTTGTGGGGGCAGCCCATGAGTGCCACCTGGTGGTGGACGCAGGGATGCTGGGACTTTGCTGCTGGACCCAGCCCTGCATGAGTGTCTCTGAGGACTGACCCACTGAAGAGAAGCTTAAAACATCCGCCAGGTCCTGGGGAGGGGGGGGAGGGGGACAGACACGTGCCGCAGAGATGGAGGCCCCAGACCCCAACTGTGCCCATTCCTGGGGAGGCCTCTGGTGCAGGGTCACCAGATGGGAGAGTTACTGGAGGTAGGCCCTGGCATATACCGCAGTGGAACAACCAGGACACCCCCTTCTGGCCTCTCCTCCCAAACAGTGGTTGAGTAGTAGAAATGCAAAACTAGACTAAGGGGTAATTGTGAGTCCCCATGGGCATCTTGACTATGTACTGGGAGGACAGGTTCTTCAGAGGAAGCCAGCCCAGGACAAAACAATGTCTGGACACAGAGGGGGTGGACACAGAGGGATGGGGGCTGCTGGTCCTCTGACCCACAGGTGGCTAACTGGACACTGCCCTCTGGGTTCTGGGAGGAAGGGCTTGGGAGAACCTGCTCCCTTGGTTCTGCACCCCTGGAGGACTGACCTTCCCGCAGTAGCCAGAGGGTGAAGAATCTCTGTAGCCTGGCACAGTGCTGCCTTATGTCGGTCCACTAGGCAGCTCGCCACGTGCTATTTCCTCCCTGGCACCGGCTTTAAACCACTAGGCACAGAATCCACCCTTGGGCATTGGGAGCCACCAAATGGGGAGGGACTCTGGGTCCCCAGGTCCCCACTGGAGAGACCCACCTAGGCTGGGGTCAGGAGGACGTGGACACACAGTCTAAATCCTCCTGTCCTCCCTGACTCCAGGAAGGACAGTCCCTGCATTAACAGAAGCTTCTCACAGACTCTAAGGCCTGAGCAAAGTTGGAGCTTTGGGAATGGCTCCTGGGACCTGTCCAGTGAGACCATGTCACCATGTAAGGTGCGGTCCCCATGCAACCTGTGTGTGTGTGTGTGTGTGTGTGAGCACTGTAAAGGCTGAACCTACTGGCCTGAGCTTGCTACAGCACCTACCATCATGAGGCCAGACCTAAAGTCCAAAGGAGGCAGTCGAGAGGGGCCAGAGACATAGCTCAGGGGTCAGGACACTGGCAGTCCACATGGCCAACCCAGATTCAATCCCCTGCCCCGCATAAAGTCCCCCAACTCCCTCAGGAGTGATCCCTAAGTTCAGAGCCAGGTGTGGCCCCAAAACAAAAACATGAATTGAATAAATCACTGTATCACTGTCTTCCCATTGTTCATTGATTTGCTCGAGTGGGCATTAGTAACATCTCCACGAGTCCTGTCACAAGCAAGTGTAAACCAAGGGCATCTGCTTGCTCCAGGGACAGGAGGAGCCCAAAACCATTCTTTAGGTCATGGAACTGAGGTCCATAATTGTTACTAGCTTTTGGCATAACAAGTAAATAAAACACGGGGAGCTTGCCAGGCTTTGCCATGTAGGTCTCAGTAGAAGGCCCTCATCTCGAGCATTAAGCTCTCGGGGGTCGCATCAGTTCCAAGGTCTTGAAAAATATTGGTAGTCTCTGTTCAGCATTTCCAGTCATATGGCGTCGTTAGCATGACCAACAACCAAGGAAAATCTTTAAATATATATATATATATACATGTAGTATAATAATTCTATAAACATCCTACATATATGTATATATACATATATACATGTAGTATAATAATTCTATAAACATCATTTGCAAAAATGGTTAAGATTAAAAGAAAATATGGAAAATTAAAAATAGCTTTTTATAGGGGCCAAAGAGATAGTACAGCGGGTAAGGCATTTGTCTTGTACGCGGCCAACCTGGGTTTGATCCCCAGCATCCCATATGGTCCCCTGAGCACCACCAGGAGTAATTCCTGAGTGCAGAGCCAGGAGTAACCCCTGAGCATAGCCGGGTATGACCCCAAAAAATAAAAAGAAAAAAGATTTTATATTAAATTCCTGACACCCTATAAAAAAAAAGTCTTCAGAAGTGAAGTAGGAGAGATGCACATAGGTGAAGGGTTTGCCTGACACGCATCAAGACCAGCAACCCACAGGGTTCCCAAGCCAGGAGTAGGCGAGAAATGGGAAGCACAGCTGTGCCCAAGGGCTTGGAGGTGATTGTGGGACAGACCGGATTCTGACCTCTGCAACGGAGATGGACACTGCAGTCTTGGGCACCTCCTTAGTCCATGGGCATTAATTGACCCCTAAAGGCCCAAGAGCAGCTTCTCTGCGGCAGCTTGTGCTGGGTTAGTGAGCGGGGAGCGGGGCTGGGGCCACCACTGGCCTGCCTGTCAGGCCGCTTCTCTTTCACACTTTTCACTTCACACTTCTATGGATGGGGCCCGTCCTGAGAAGAAACTCTTGCTGCAAGAGGGATCGGAGGAGGGTCTCGTGAATCTCCAAGATGAAGAACCTGAGCCACATGGGGCCAGTGACAGTGTACCAGGGCCCTCCCCTCTCCGTGTCACTCAGACACTGAAGAGACCCAATGGAGGAGGCTCAGAGGGTCACTCGCCCCCTCCTGTCCCTGAGATAGCCAGCAGGTCACACTTGGTAGGGGTCAGTTACATGACTGCCCAGCCCAGAACTGGCTCTGAGCACCCCAGGATGCATCCCTGCTCAGTGGACAGGCGGCTCATGGGCTGTGAGGGCCTGTCTCAGTGGACAGGCAGCCTGTGGGCTGTGAGGACAGCCACATCTCTGAGGTGATGTAATTGGGCTCTGGAGTCCCTCCGTGCACCGTGGGCAGCTCGCCAAGTGCTTTTTCCTCCACGGCACCAGCTTTAAACCAGCTGCGGCTCTAAGCAGGGCTGGGCAGCCTCCTGGGACACTGTGAGTGGGGCAGCAGACATGGCCCTGATGCCCTCACAGGAAGGCGGACACAGGTCCTGGACGCCCTCGCAGTAAGGCCGCTGTGCACAGTGCTCCCAGCTCCAGCCACAGTGCCTCGTCCGGGCAGAGGCTGCTCTGATGGCCTGAGCATCGGGTCTACAAGTTGAGAAGCAGGACCGGAAAAGCCACCACCCCCTGGGCCACACAAGGTTGGATGCCCTGTCCCCTAACCCCAGTCCCCTTCCCAACCCTCCCTGTGTCCACACTCACCGGCATCCGCTGCCCTCACATGTTCTGGTCCTCACCACTCACTGGCCCCTCTGTGGGAGGCTGAGGGTCTGGCTCTCTCTACCTGTGTCCACTCAGCTCCAGAAATGGCTGTGAGGGGCACTTTCCGAAGGGCCTTGCCCCATCTGCCTTTAGCCATGCCACAGGACAAGGAGCCAGGCTGGAATGCCCAGGACCTCCCTTTGGGGATCCCGGACTCATGGAGGAGCCCCCAGCAACCATGTCCATCCCCCAGGGCAGGGGACTACCGTGTTCTCAGAGTCAGGGGCTCTGAGAAGGTCACAGTGGGCAGATTGTCCACCTTAGACCCTCTTCCCAGGACATGAACAGAGGCGCAGGACTGAGCCCCTCTGAATGGCGGTATCCCCTCATTTTTGCAAGGTTTTGGAAGGTTGTGGGATTCTGGAAGTGAATCTGTTCTGTCTAGGTTCTCCAAGTTAGTGGCACAAAGTTGTTCACAGTAACTTCACCTGATCTTTGATGCAGTCTCTCACTTGGAACAACTAGAGCGTGTTAGGGATCTCCTGAATCTTTGGGGATTGCTCCGGGCTCAGGGCGTCACCTGCAAGGCAACACCTAACGCTGTACTCTCTGACCTGCTCCTATCACCATATTTCTGTATTGTCTCTTTTTAAACATTTTTTTTCTTTTTGGGTCACACCTGGCAATGCTCAGGGGTTACTCCTGGCTCTGCTGCACTCAGGAATTACTCCTGGCGGTGCTCGGGGACCATATGGGACACCGGGGATCGAACCCGGCTGGCACAGACCGGCCGCTTGCAAAGGCAAACGCCCTACCCGCTGGACTATCGCCCGGCCCCCTATTGTCTCTTTTTTCTTTTGATCCAGTACATTGGAGTTTTCCTCCTTTTAAAAAATTTTTTGATTGAATCTTCATAAGAAGATAGACCATTACAAAGCTGTTCATGTTGGAGTTTCTGGCATGCAATGATCCAACACCCATCCTTCCTCCAGTGTAAATTACCCACCCCCTCCAGCACCGCCTCTCTCTCTCTCTCTCTCTCTCTCTCTCTCTCTCTCTCTCTCTCCTCTCTCTCTCTGTCTCTGTCTCTGTCTCTCTCTCTGCATTATGGTTTGCAATACAGGTACCAAGAGGTCATCGTGTTTGTTCAGGTATTTTAATCTGGACAGTACAACTGGAGTAGCTTTTTTTTAACTGCATGGCAGCTTTGAGGTGTGGACATAACTGAGAGAAGCCTGGAGATTTCAGCCACAAATCCGGCAGACCTAAATTTCAGCAGGTTGATTTCTCAGTGTTGTACATCTTGAGATGGTGGAGTCTGGCTGGAAACATGGTGCTTTTGGACTATGGGAGCAAGTGGCTGCTAGGGGTTCTATTTAGGGGAGCACCAGGCTAACAAGGCCCCATCCAATATCCAGATTATTCAGTTATGCACAGGTATGAGATTTACTGTGGCCTTTGATCTCTTTCAAGATTTATTTATGGGTCTCTGAAGCAAGGCCAGTGAAAGAGTTTACATAGTAGTGCCAGAGTTAGTTCCTGGGGGTGACTGTTAGGGTTTAGGAAGGTGGGGTGGGGGAGTTAGTCTATCCTGACTCCAAGAACGTCTGGAGAGTTCAGTCATGAAACCCCCATATCTGAATTTTCAGCAGGTTAATTTCTTGCTGAGGTCCATCTTGAGATGGTGAAGTCCAGTCAGGGACTTGGCAGCGATTTTGGACTGTTGAAGCAAGCGGCTGCCAGATTAAATTCTCTGAACCTTTTCCTGTTCCCTGGTGAATGCTACATTGCTGTGATCTTCACTAATAGCGCCTTTTCTGCTGTTTCATGGTTCCCGTAACTGTTTTCATGATCATTTGTTTCCAGGAAGGTTTTGGTTTCTGATTTCCTCTTTGATGCACTAGTTTTTCAGTTGTATGTTGCTTATTTTGCTGATTTTGTGCGTGCGTGCGTGCGTGCATGTGTGTGTGTGTGTGTGTGTGTGTGTGTGTGTGTGTGTGTTTCCCTGCTTCCTTTTCTTTTTTTTTAACATTTTATTATACCACCGTGAGATATACAATTACAATGTTGTTCACGCTTGGGGGTTTCGGTCACACAGTGCTCCAGCACCCTGCCCTCCACCAGTGCCCCCCAGCCACCACCCATGTCCCCAATTCCCTCCCCCTCCCACATCCTGCCTAAATGGCAGGTTCTTTATCTCCTCTCCTCTCCCTCTCTCTCTCCTCCTTCTCCCACACATTGTGGGTTGCACTACGTACACTTAGACCGGCTTCCTTTTCATAATGTATTTGTCAGAGCACTGTGGTCTGAGAAGAATCTTGACATGATTTCTACCATCTTGAAGTTGTGGACACTTGTTTTGTGTCTAACATGCGGCCAGCCCTGGAGAGTGCTGGAGGTGCACTCGAGGAAGATATGCAGGCACCTCTCAGCAGTGAGAGCTCTCCACATGCAGAGCAACCCTGGCTCTTCCCTCTCTTCCTTAAACTCTAACACATCTCTTCTCGTTTCTCATCTGACTAATCTCTCCAACCAGGATAGAGAAGTTTTAAAGTCTGATCTGGGGTCAGGGCAATCATACAGCAGGGAAGGTACTTGCCTTACTTGGAGCTGACTAGGATTCAATGCTCAACACCACCTATGATTCCCTGAGCACTGCCAAGAGTGATCCCTAAGCACAGAGCCAGGAGTAAGCTCTGAGCACTTCCAGGTGTGGTCCCAAAACAATAACAAAAGTTTCTGATTCTATTGTGTAGCTGACTATGTTTCCCCAAGCTTGTTAGAGACCCTTTAAGCTTTCCGATGGTTCTCTGGTGCATATGTTGGTAAGTCTTGATTGATCATCTCTGTCTTTCATAATCTTCTAAGATCTGGCGCCCATTATGCCTGATGTGATTATGGCAAGCAGACTTGCGTCCAATGTGTGTCACAGCCTTCCGTCTGGTGCCTGTTTGTCATTAAAGTTCCTGTGTGTCCCTTAGAAGGAGCAGTAAGTCGCTCTTGGTTTTATGATCATCTGTCCTCTCTGTGCCTACTGGTTGGTGACCTCACGATGTTAAGTGAAATTATTGAAATGAAGTAATTTCTCACCAGCCTTTTGTTTTGGTGTGTGTTTTGGTGTCTGTGGACTTTGTCTTTGTTCCTTTGGCCTCTGTCATTTCCTTCCCTGTGCTGAATCAGCTTTCCATGGTGGCCGCCTCCTCTGATGCTTCTTTTATCTTGAGATTACCCAGCAGTTTACCTCAGAGGTTTTGAATGTATCTACCCTGCTAAGATCAAAACAAGTGAGCCTACACTTCAGCACCCAAGACCCCTGCTCCTCTCCTGCGCTCCCTGTACTGTGTTTTAGCCAGCCTATAGCTTCTCAATGGTGTCTGCCTTTTCTAGAAAATCCACTTGTGCATCTATAGACCTGGCTCAGTGCTAAAGAACATCTTTGCCAGTGAGAATGGAACCTTTTTGTCATTCCTTCAAATGAAAGCGTAGACTTCGAGGACTGTATTTTTTGCTTCTGCCTCAGTCCTGTTCTCTCTGCTGACTCTATCAGCGATATCTCTGCTCTTCTGCAGGGGACTTTCTCTCTAATTCTTTGTTGCGATCTTTTGACTCAGGATTCAGTTACTATTTTTGGCTTTTTGCCATCATGTTTTGGTATTCTCATGTTGGGTTCTTTTCTCTGGAAAGTTTTGAGCTCCTTCAATATGGACATGTGAATTGAACTCAGATAGGGACATTCTGCTCACTGGTGTTTTCCAGGTCCTGCCCAGCCAGCAGCATGAAGGGAGAGAATGTGACCAGGGTCAGCACGTTCATCCTGCTGGGCTTCCCCACGGCCCCCGCCTGCAGTATGCGCTCTTCCTCCTCTTCCTGCTTACTTACCTCTTCATCCTGCTGGAAAACCTGGCCATCATCCTCACCGTCTGGAGCAGCGCCGCACTCCACAGGCCCATGTACTACTTCCTGGGCATCATGTCGACCATTGAGATCTGGTATGTGTGTGACATCATCCCCAAAATGCTAGACGGCTTCCTCCTGCAGCGGAAACGCATCTCCTTCATAGGCTGCATGACTCAGCTCTACTTCTTCAGCTCCCTGGTGTGCACCGAGTGCGTGCTCCTGGCCTCCATGGCCTACGACCGCTATGTGGCCATCTGCCACCCTCTGCGCTACCAAGTCATCATGACCACAGGACTCTGCATACAGCTGGTGCTCTTCTCTTTCACTAGTGGCTTCTCCATCTCCGTGATCAAGGTGTACTTTATCTCCAGTGCCACGTTTTGTGGCTCCAATGTCCTGAACCACTTCTTTTGTGACATTTCCCCCCATCCTGAAACTGGCCTGCACAGACTTCTCCACTGCGGAGCTGGTGGACTTCATCCTGGCCTTTATCATTCTGGTGTTCCCCTAATCGCCACCATTCTCTCCTATGGACACATCACCCTGGCCGTCCCTGCGCATCCCCTCGGCCTCGGGCCGCTGGAAAGCCTTCTCCACCCTGTGCGTCCCACCTCACAGTGGTCACCATCTTCTACACAGCCTTACTGTTCATGTATGTCCGGCCCCAGGCCATTGATACCAGGGAGTTCCAACAAGCTCATCTCTGTTTTGTACACTGTCCTCACCCCTATATTGAACCCATTGATCTATTGTCTAGCGGAACAAGGAATTTAAGGATGCTCTGAAAAAGACTCTGGGCCTGGGTCACCCTCCACAGTAGGGAACACCTGGCTTGCCTCTGCAGATGTCACCGAGAATATCATTGCTCATACACTGGGTCAGCGTCATGGAACTGAATGTGCAGAGTGGTGAAAGTCTCAAATACAAGTTTAAAAATAAACGTAAATGTTTGTCAAACAAATGTACTGGTGACATCTCAGCAGTACACTTTAGATCTGTACACCTACATTACACACCCTGGGCAGCTCGGCCACAGAAAAGTGCTGCTAAGAAAAGTGTCCAGAGAAGGAGTTAGAACCCTGCTGGGGACGGGCAACACTCTGATAAGGCTGGAGGTGTCATGGTGGACTTCTTCTCAGTTGTCGTGCTCACACTAGCACACAGGAACAGGACACAGGCACACTAGGGTAAACAGCACATGGGCATATTCAGGGATCAGGACATGGGCACATTTGGGGAACAGCTTGTGGCACACTTTCACACAGCTGCTGAGGGTCTGTCATCTGTGGGGTCTGAGGCCTGCAGTATCTGCGGTGGAATCAGCTGCCTTGAAGCAGTGGGCGTAGAACATGAGGCCTTAGACTATGCCTCTCTGGCCCAGCAGGTCCTCTGTGACCGTCCCAAGTGGACGCTGCTTCTCCTTTCTATGTATGACCAGTCTGGTCCAGCTGTGAGGGAGTCAGAGGTGCAGTTGTGGGTACGATGTCATGCTTGGCATGTTGCTTCCCATATGCCACCTGTGGGGCCCCAGGAGGGGTGGGTTACCTTGGTGTCCCATGGTTGGGAGCCAACATCATGTTGTACAGTGCAGAGGGAAGGAGGCTGAGTTGACCACCAATGCTCAAGACCCCAATGTGGTAGTTTTGGAGCCTGTGGGACTTGAGGGGCCAGGGTGGGGGGTCTGACTCAGGGGTCCAGACTAAATTTGGGCTCCTGGGAGTGAGACAGGCTTTGTGGTCACAAGACAGCCCCTGGGTCTTCACAGAGCTGAGGCCACTTCTGAAGCCAGAGCCTGGGGCCTGCACCCGCACCCTGGTCACACCCAGCAGCACCCTCGCCCTGGTCGCCTCAGGGACTCTGGCCCCTTCCTCCCCTCAGGTCAAATCCCAGGGGCAGCTTTGAGGGAAGATCTTTTCTCCTAAGGAGCAGCTGAGGGGGCCTCAGGCTGCCCCACAACAGAACTGTCCCTCCTGCCCAAGGCCCAGAGAGGTGCCCGCATCTGCCCCATCCAGGGCACCTGAAGATGAGACCTGCTAGGTGCCACTGTGCACCCCAGTTCTGCCAACCTCTAGGACGTCTTCATACCCCGTGCTGTCTGTTCACAACTCACAATTGATCCTGTGTCCCCAGGTGCCCCTCAGGCCCTTCTGGCATCTGTCCCTCCCCTTGAGTGGCTCATCTTCTTCCTGTCCCGAGGCCATCTGCCCATCAGACCTCACATCCCTCCATCACTCAAAGGAGGGGCAGAGACACCCTGAGTTTTTTCTGCAAGGGACCCAGTCATGGGCCATCTGTCTCCCTCCTGCAGCTGATTCTGAGACTCTCCTAAGTCCTGTCTGACTCTGATCCCAGCCGACTCATCACCCTCCACACACTCACTCACGCACTGTCTCTTCACCCAATCACTCCTCCATCCTGCACACACCAGTCATCATCCACTCATGTTTCTCCACCCACTCACTCACCCTTCACTCACCCTCTCTTCACTCACTCTCTCTTCACTTATTCATCTACTCACTCACTCATCCACTTACTCATTCACTCACTTGCCCTTCACTCACTCTCTCTCTTCCTCACTATCTACTCACTCACCTTCACTCATCCACTCACTCATCTTTTATTGCTTCATTCTTCATATACTCGTCCACTCACTCATCCTTCATTCACTCTTCCATTCACCACACATTCATTCATACCCTCTTTCTTCATTCCCTCATTCAGTCCCTCAGCCTTCATTCACTCACACTTCATTTACTCATCCTTTGCTCATTCACCCACTCACTCTTAACTCACTCATCCATTCACTCATTTATCTACTCGCCCTTCATTCCCACATCCTTCATTTCCTCATCCTTCATTCTCTTACCCTTCATTACCTCATCTTTCATACCCTTGTGTTCATTCACTCACCCTTCAGTCACTCACCCATTCATTACTCACCCTTCAGTCACTCACCCTCCATTCATTCACCCTTTACTCACTCATCCTTCACTCGCCGTCCTCCAACCACCATCCTGCCCCCCACTCATGCACCCACCATCTCACTCACCTGCTCTCTCACTCACCCTTTCATCCCTCCATCCATTGTCTGCTCCAACACCTACTAGGCCCAGACACTATGGAGGCGGTGAGGACTGTTCACACAACTCATCCACTCAATCATCCTTCATTCGCTTTTCCATTAACTCACTCATCCATTCATACTCTCATCCTTCATCCCCTCGCCCTTTATTCACTCACACTCTAGTTACTTCCAGGCTACCCCTTCACACCACTGGACAGAAAATGTCTAAGGAAACTGTAAAGACCATACAGTTTTCATGTCACTCCAAAAAGGGGCCAATCTGGGCCCCTGAGGCCCTAAATATGATGTGGTGGCCTGGTGAGTGATTCTGGGGCACTGGGCAGTCTGCAGGCAGTCACGTGGCCTCAAAGGCAGAGCCTGGAGGGGTGTGGCGCGAGGTCAAGGAAGTCAGGAGTGAGGCACTAAGGAGAGGCAGGAGGGAGCCTCCAGAGGGAGCACAGGGCCGACACCTGCTTCCCAATGCTTACCACCAGACGTGGTGTCACTCGTGTCTGAGCACCTGGGTCCAGGGCCCAGGGCCCTTGGTCAGAGCAGCCACAGGACACTCAGCACAGGGAAGAAATTAGGAACATCCCAGAAGTAGAGGAAGTGTGAGGAGGACAGCTGGCTCTGAGGAAGAAGATTCTGGAAGCAGCAGGAAGGATGTGGTGGGGACAGGGCAGGGTGGAATGATTAGAAAGCAGAGGAGGGTCTGTGGGGAAGCAGAGACCTGCACCCTGGTGCTGGCTGGGCTCGGGGCTGAGGCTTTGGGGCTGATGGGTGCTGGCCTGCCCATTTCTGCTCAGCGTTGAAGCTGGTTTGTGCTACGGCTTGGCCTCCACACCTCCCGCCTGCTGGACGGCTGCCCCTTGCAGTGGCCTCAGGCTCACAGTTCCTGCCAGCTGGAGTGGCTGTCTGGCCAGGTCTGACCATGACAAGGGCATGTGCCAGCATCACACAGGGACAATCCTGTGCAGGACACAGTTGGGCTTTGAGGTGTGGGCCCCACAGACCCCTCAGGGCCCCAGTGACCCCAGAGGCACTGGGCCCGGCTAATTGGCAGCATGGGCAGCAGCAGTAACATACGGAGTAATTGGGCCCTGGGGTCCCTGCGCTCTGGTGGTAAAAACCGCCTCACTGCCTCTCAGCTGCTGGGCAGCCCACGTTCCAGCCACCGCTGGGTGTTGGGGTGCCCTGCACCTGCAGGGAGAGGCCATTCCCTGCTCCCGCAGTCACTGTTTGCAGGGAAGCTTCCAGGAACCCAGGTAGGACTCCACTTTCCCTGCTGACACTGGAGCCTTTTCCAGGCAGTTTCAGAGCAGGGCATTGCCTTGTTTCGTCGTGACAGTATAAGATGTGTGAGGCTGTCGAGGAGCCGAACCTCAAACTCGCTTTGTAGGAGACTGTAGGATACCTCTGTAGGCTCAGCACCCTGCACGGTGGTGGAGGCAGCGCCTCCACCAATGGTCCATGTATCTATAAGTGCTGTGCTGAGCTCTTCCTTTGGCTCCTATGATGAGATCTGCAGTGAGAGCTGTGCTGAGTTCTGCATATGGGTGCTGTGATGAGTTCTGCCTGAGGTTGCTGTGCTGAGTTCTGCCAGAGGTTGCTGAGTTCTGCCTGTGGGTACTGTGCTGTACCCTGATATCCAGCCTTCTGCTAGCAGCCCTGGCTGGACAGAGCAGACGGAGGACATAGCCCCACCTTCTCTCAGGTCTCAGCACAAGTTCTGGGAGCAGCTGCCCCTCACAGACCCTGAAAAACGGACTTTGGGGGTGGTCTGTCTCAGGTTCCCTGATGACCCCGAGGTTGTGTGTGGGTGGCTGGGAGAAGGCAGCCCCCTCGGCATCTCAGAGAGATGGCCCTGCCCAGGCACCAGCTCAGATTGTTGGTTGGCTGGAGTGCGGCGTCCTGACTCCAGAGAAAGCCAGGACAGATGCTCAGGACCCTGCAGGGAGGGTGAGTAGCACCAAGGAAGCGAGGAGCCGGAGTCCCCCAAGCAGGACTAGATGGTCTCACTGTCTTGCACCCTTCCTCACAAATTATTTAGCACCAGCAATGCCAAGCTCCTGGGGGACAGAGGGTCTGGAAAGTTCTGAAAGCAATGGCATCTCTCACTAAGTTAGTGCCTCTGGGACCAGGGATGAGTTAGGGTCTTGGAGAAACATAGGAGGCTGTTGTGTAATTGGAATTGCTCCTCTTTCCATGTCACCCTTCCGTGGATATTATTTAAATCTTGTCTATTTTGTGAACAGAAAAGGGGAAATTGTTGGAGTACTCTATTTTCAGCCTGACTTGCTAGCCCTGAGTTTTGTATGTAAATGAAGGGCTGCTTCTCTCTTCCTCTATGCCCTTTACATTTGCTTATGTCAGTTCAAAGAATTTTTTTTTTTTTTTGCTTTTTGGGTCACATCCGGCGATGCTCAGGGGTTACTCCTGGCTCTGCACTCAGGAATTACTCCTGGCGGTGCTTGGGGACCATATGGGATGCCGGGGATCGAACCCAGGCCAGCACAGACCGCCGCGTGTAAAGCAAACGCCCTACGCACTGGGCTATCGCTCTGGCCCAGTTCAAAGAATTTTTTGAATACATACAGTTAAGGTGTGTATACAGTTAAGGTGGTGCATTTGTGAGTTAATTACTTCTGAATTAGTTGCTCCTGAACATCCCTCATATTTCCTAAATAAAAGCCTCAGTTGCCTTAGATTGATTCTAATTCCTTATATACCAAAAAGAAGGGTCCCAATGTAGAAATGAATGGACGCAGGGAAAGTGTAAGGAAACTACCCTGTCCTCAACATAGAACAACTAAGTGTATGCGCAATGTTCTAAGTGCAAGTAGCAAGTTCTGTCCCGACCAGAAGATAAGTAGTGGATTGATAGGACCCTGAGGGGATTGGGAATGATCAATGTGGTGAGAGGAATGCGATCTGAGCTATATGGCGTGATCTCACCATCCGATAAATTTAATCTCAAGTGTAGATAAAAATCTGTCGCTCTTACTGTGTTTATATAAAATTACTAGAAATATTATTGAAATGATTGTTGACTAGCCAAAGATGGAGAAAAAGCAACATGCCTGGGGTTCCTCCCTGGGAGCAGGGGAGTGACCACCTGGTGGTTTGCCCCATTAGGGGAAGCTCCCTCCCACCTCATTGTTTCAAGATAAAGAGCCTTAACCTCTTATGACTCCCCATTCCACCCACCAACCCTTCTGCAAAAACATATATCTCTGGCAGATTTGATTGTGTGTGTTTGTGTGTGTTTAGTTGGAGGGAAGAGTGTGCAGAGATAAATTAAGTTCTTAGTTTTCTAGAACTGGTGGTTGTGCTTCTTTGTCCATCAGACAGAGGGGAGGGTCATCAGCCCCGAACACAGATAAGTAATGGCTGAAAATAGAGTACTCCAACAGGTGTGTGTATATTATGTGCCTGTGTGTAAGTTTATGTGTGTGTCTGTGGGTATATGAGAGTGTGTCTGTGTTTGAGTGTGTGTGTATTTGTGTGTATGTGTAGCAACAGGTTGTAGTCACTGTTGTAACAGTCTGAAGCAACTGTTGTAACAGTCTGAAGGCGCGGATCTACGATGTTCTGCTCGTACAGGCATTTACAGGGTGAAGACCGGTAAATGGGGATGCACATGTGGTAACTCAGAGCATGACTGGGTGCCAGGGAAGGGCGCCAGGGCTTGGGGCACCCTTCCACACCCTGTAGAGCTCACCTCTCCATGGAGGAAGGTAGCAGAAGCCCGGCTCCATTACTCTGGAGATTTTCCACTGCCCAGTCCAACACTGCAGTAGCTAATGCTGCCCTGCCATGAGAGGATGGGGTGGTCACACAAAACCAGCCAGGCTGAGAGTGAATGGAGCCGGAGAGCAGCCAGTGTGGTCTGCACCACAGTGGGTTCCGAGAACAGCCCCCTCACTCAGGGGGTGTCCCGTCTTCGGTTTGG
Source organism: Cryptotis parvus (assembly GCA_021461705.1). Taxonomy (NCBI): domain Eukaryota; kingdom Metazoa; phylum Chordata; class Mammalia; order Eulipotyphla; family Soricidae; genus Cryptotis; species Cryptotis parvus. The sequence goes on along the minus strand of JAJIBD010013449.1, from coordinate 4,039 downwards.
GTCCAAATGTTTCTCCTGCACCCCTGTTCCTGCTCTGAGCTCCTATCTCGGTGCCAGCAGCCAACTCCTGACCTGCAGCAGATCAGAGGGCCTTCAATTCCTGCCGCCTGTGGCAGGAGAGCAGGAGTCTCTCCTGGGGTGCCTCTACTAGGATGCTCACTCTTATCAGTGTTTCCCAGTCACCAGCATGAAGGGAGAGAATATGACCAGGGTCAGCACGTTCATCCTGTTGGGCTTCCCCACGGCGCCCCGCCTGCAGTATGCGCTCTTCCTCCTCTTCCTGCTCACATACTTCTTCATCCTGCTGGAAAACCTGGCCATCATCCTCACCGTCTGGAGCAGCGCCGCACTCCACAGGCCCATGTACTACTTCCTGAGTGCCATGTCTTTCCTGGAGATCTGGTATGTATCGGACATCATCCCCAAGATGTTGGACGGCTTCCTCCTGCAGCGGAAACGCATCTCCTTCGTGGGCTGCATGACTCAGCTCTACTTCTTCAGCTCCCTGGTGTGCACCGAGTGCGTGCTCCTGGCCTCCATGGCCTACGACCGCTATGTGGCCATCTGCCACCCTCTGCGCTACCAAGTCATCATGACCACTGGACTCTGCATACAGCTGGTGCTCTTCTCTTTCGCTAGTGGCTTCTCCATCTCCATGATCAAGGTGTACTTTATCTCCAGTGCCACGTTTTGTGGCTCCAATGTCCTGAACCACTTCTTCTGTGACATTTCCCCATCCTGAAACTGGCCTGCACAGACTTCTCCACTGGGCGGAGCTGGTGGACTTCATCCTGGCCTTCATCATCCTGGTGTTCCCCCCTAATCGCCACCATTCTCTCCTATGGACACATCACCCTGGCCGTCCCTGCGCATCCCCTCAGCCTCGGGCCGCTGGAAAGCCTTTTCCACCTGTGCGTCCCACCTCACGGTGGTCACCATCTTCTATATGGCCATGATCTTCATGTATGTCCGGCCCCAGGCCATTGATTCTCGGAGTTCCAACAAGCTCATTTCAGCTGTTTATACTGTCCTCACCCCAATAATAAACCCGCTGATTTATTGTCTGCGGAACATGGAATTTAAGGATGCTCTGAAAAAGGCTCTGGGCCTGGGTCACCCTCCACAGTAGGGAACACATGGTCACTTCTGCAGATGTCACAGAGACCTTCATTGCTCATACTGTGGGTCCTGACTCAATGTCATGGAACTGAATGTGCAGAGTTGTGAAAGTCTCAAATATAAGTTTTAAAATAAATGTAGCATTTATAAAAACAAATGTACTGGAGAGGTACTAGCAGTGCGCATTTGGTCTTTACACCTACATTATACCCCAGAATACCTGGGACCACAGAGAAGTTGTGCTGAGAAGTGTCCAGGGGAGGAGTTAGAACTCTGCTGGAGACACGCAACCCTCTGATGAGGCTGGAGGCATGATGGGACTTCCTCTCGGTTATCGTACTCACAGGGTCATATTCAGGGACAGTACATGGGCAAAATTTGGGAACAGCACATGGGCAGACTCGGGGATCAGAACACAGGCACACTCAGGGAAGAGTATATGGCACACTTTCACATGGCTGCTGAGGGTCTGTCTCCTACGGGTCTGAGGGCTGCAGCATCTGGGGTGGAATCAGCTGCCAGAGGCAGTGGGTGCCAGGACATGAGGCCTCACACTGTGCCTCTACACCCCAGCAGGTCCTCTGTGAGCCCCCAAGTGGACGCTGCTTCTCCTTTCTCTGTAGAACACCAGCCATGATCTGGCTGTGATGCCAATGTGGATACGGTGTTATGCTTGGCATGTTGCCTCCCATATGCCACCTGTGGGGCCCCCAGAAGGGGTGGGTTACCTTGGTGCCCCATGATTGGGAGACAACATCATGTTGTGCAGTGCAGAGGGAAGGAGGTTGAGTTGACCACCAATGCTCAAGACCCCAATGTGAGAGTTGGGGAGCCTGTGGGAGTGGGTGGGTGCAGGGTGGGGTTTGACTCAGGCGTCTGGGCTAACTTGGGGACCTGGGAGCTGAGACAGGCTTTGTGGTCACAGGACGAGTGATAGGTGTCCCTGGGTCTTCTCATCGGGCTCTGAGGCCAGAGCCTGGGGCCTGCACCCGCACCCTGGTCACACCCAGCAGCATCTTCGCCCTGGTCGCCTCAGGGACTCTGGCCTGTTCCTTCCCTTAGGTCACATCCCGGTGGCAGCTTTGAGGGAAGATCTTTTCTCCTGGTGAGCAGCTGAAGGGGCCTCAGGCTGCCCCACAATGAGCTGACCCTCCTACCCAAGGCCCAGGGAGGTGTCCACATCTGCCCAATCAGGGCCCCTGAAGATGAGACCCACTAGGTGCCACTGTGAGCCCCAGCTCTGCCAACCTCTAGGATGTCTTCACCCCGTGCTGTCTGTGCCCAGCTCACAGTTGGTCCTGTGTCCCCAGGTGTCCCTCAGGCTTTCTGTCCCCTCCCTTGGGCAGCTCATCTTCTTCCTGTCCCGAGGCCATCTGCCCATCAGACCTCACATCCCTCTGTCACTCAAAGGAGGGGCAGAGACACCCTGAGCTTTTCCTGCAGGGGACCCAGTCATGGGCCATCTGGGTTTCCTTGGAACTGTCTCCCTCCTGCAGCTGACTCTGAGACTCTCCTCAGTCCTGTCCGATTCTGATCCCAGCTGACTCATCACCCTCCACACACTCACTCACGCACTGTCTCTTCACCCAATCACTCCTCTATCCTGCACACACCAGTCATCATCCACTCATGTTTCTCCACCCACTCACTCACCCTTCACTCACTCACTCACTCACCATTCCACTCACTCATTCATCCACTTATTCACTCATCCATTCCCTCTTCCTCCATTCCCTCATCCTTCATTTTTTTTTCAAATTTTATTACACCACTTTTAGACATACAATTGCAAGATGCTCATGTAGAGTTTTGGTTCTACAGTGTTCCAACACCCATCCCTCCACCCGAACCCATCTCCCATCACCAATGTCCCCACCTCCCTCTCCCCTCCCACACCTCAACTACTTGGCGGGTTCTGTATGTCTTTTCTCTCCTCTCTATCTCTCCCTCCTGCCTAACTTTCCTACACATCATAGAATGCAGTTCATTAAAGGACATAACTGTTTCCACTAGTTTGATGGACTGTGCTGCCGCTTGCGGCCACGAGACTTAGGGGCCTCATGGTCAGCATCTGGACAGCGAAGGTGGTGGCTAGTGTGGTAGACAAGTCTCATCTGGCTGCTTCCGGGATCCCCAGAGGTGATGGGACCATTCCTAAAACCTATCTGTCCTCCTGGGAGCCCCATGGTCAGCTGAGCCTGGGAGAGAGCCGAGTTCCAGCTTCCCCAGCCACGTTTGAGGCCCCGCATGCTATGGCTGGTCGCCCCAGGGCAGCTCCTGGGTGGGGCCACCAGGCTCGACAAAATGGAGGGGGAAGGGCCGACCCCCTGGCTCCATCTGACGAATTCCCAGTGATTCCCACTTCTGAGAGCTGCCTACCTGGGCTCAAACTCATTTTGCTCTGTTAATCTGGTCTTGAGGTAGCCTCCCCTCCCGGCGGGGCTGATATGCTGCAGTGTCCGGACAGCAATCATCCTTCATTCTTTTACCCTTAAGTCCTTCATCTTTCATACCCTTTGTCCTTCATTCATTCCCTCATCTGTTCATTTACTAACTCTTCATTCACTCTGCGCTCATTCACTCATTCACTCACTCTCTCATTTACTCATCCTTATTCCTTCATTCTCTTACTCTTCATTACCTCATCTTTCATACCCTTGTGTTCATTCACTCAGCTTTTATTCACTCACCCATTCATTACTCACCCTTCATTCACCCTTTACTCACCCTTCACTCACTCATCCTTCATCCGCCATCCTGCCCTCCACTCACTCTCGCCCACCACCTCACCCCACCCACCACCTCACTCACCTGCTCACTCACTCATCCATTTATCCCTCCATCCATTGTCTTCCCAATACCTACTAGGCCCAGAGACTATCAAGGGGTGAGGACTGCTTAAATGCCTTCCAGGCTACCC
>JAJIBD010013448.1:0-50099 GCA_021461705.1 Cryptotis parvus | reverse complement strand
GCTCATCACAGACTTTATCAGTCTTTAGACTGCCTAGTGGGTCCTGGGCAGCAGAGGTGGCTGGGACCATCTCACTTTGCCAGAGCAATAGCACATTGGGTAGGGCATTTGCCTTGCATGCGGCTGACCCTAGTTCAATCCCCAGCATCTCATATGGTCCCCTGAACACTGCCTGGAGTAATTCCTGAGCAAAGAGCCAGGAGTAACTCCTGAGCATAGTCGGTGTGATCCAAAGAGCAAAAAAAAAAGAAAAGTGACCATCTCTCTCCCCTTCTCACTTCACATAAACCATCTGTGAGGCCCACCTACATCAATAAAATAATCTGCCATTTGAGAGTCACAGATCCAAACTATTTTCCTATCTCTACCTACAAAGTGGCCTGCAATGTTAGAGACTCAGGTAAGCAAAATGAGCTTCTAGACATAAGAGATTCCATCTTAGACCAAGAGCCATCTTAGGCCTCCACTGTGACCATGAGGACATGACCCCCGAGGAGTGGGAACTAGGAACTGCAAAACTTAATCAGCTTAATCAGTCATAAACTTTGAATGTGGGTTGGGAGCCATGTTATTGCTCTCTGATAATTGATAAGGCTTATTTTGTCAAAACTACCAGAATGTTTTCACAAAACAAAAATATGTATAACCATTGAGCTAAGGAAAACAAGTTAGTTTGAACATGCAATAAAAATGCATGCATTAGTATGCTCAGGGCCCTTGATTGAAACCCGCAGCGTCTGGAGGACTCTTGGAGCCCAGCTAGCTGGAAATAAACTTCGCTGTGCAACTTGCATTACCATATGTGGTCTCTGTTCTTTGGAAGGGGTGTCAATTTCAGACACTAACATTTGGGGGCTCATCCAGGTTAGGGATCGATGGTCCTCTGGAGAATAGATGACTCCCAATATCAAGGTCCAAGGTAACCACAAGAGGAAGATTAGCCACCTCCAATTGGGGAGATTTGAATAGATGTCCAAAGTGGATTTGTGTTCCACCTAATTCTGGATCCTGTAATGACCCAGACAAAGATTTCCAACATGAGGCTGGGACCAGCAGATGCTCTGGAAGGCAGTTGGTGGGACAGTGTACCTTTTCTTTAAGGGCCCCGACAGGGATTTCTTACATGAGGCTGAGGCCAGCCGACACACTGGAAGACAGTTGACTCTTGGAGGAGGACAGGAATTATCCTCTTCTAGAGGCAGGTCAATGAACACCTTTTGGTAGGGTCCAGTTTCAGATTCAGGAATGGGTGTGTGCAAGCAAGAGTTGGTGAGAGAATTAAGCTGATGTTTGTCTTCTGTGTTCCATATATTGGTGTTGCTTTTGTTCTTTGTCAGTATTGATTGGATTGTTTGATGTCTTGTATTGTTGAATTAAGATGCTAAAATGCCCCACTGTTCTAGATTCATAATTTGGTTTTTCTGGCTTAATGCAAAAGTAGCTCTTTCTGACCTGATGGGAAGGTTTGGAAGGGTGGAGGAAGACAGGATAGACTCAATAGTCCTGCAGGGCCCAGTTTTCTCTTGAGACGGTTCTGTCCTTCTTCACCCACCTCAATTATCTCCCTTGGTGAGAGAGACAGAAAATTGTTTGCTCAAGCTTGTGTGCATGTGTATGTGAATGATGGCCATCTCTGTCTGTATACAAACTGCAAAGGTCCGGGTGTTTCGGGTGTTGGACCATGAGAAAGCTGAAAGGTTTCTAAATTAAATGCTGACTAAAAAGAGAAATTGATGTTCTTAATCCAAATTTTTATAGAAAAATGTTAAATAATTACTATCATTAGAAAAGGTTGTGGAGCTGGAGCCAGAAACCAGAGGTGAGATCAGAGCTCTGTGGAATGGTTGCATTTTTCTATAAGAATCTAGGCTGTTCCATAAATAACTGAGGTTCAAAAGCTATCAAAAGTAAATCAAAGAATGTTTTCTTATTCTGGTATCTGAAATGATTAGTAAAAGTCAAAGGGTTACTGTCTATGTTTAGAAACAAATGTTTCTGCATGGAATTGTTAAGGTGTTTCTGATCTAGAGAATTTGTGATTTTTTTTTTCTTTTTGGGTCACGCCTGGCAATGCTCAGGGGGTTACTCCTGACTCTGCACTCAGGAATTACTCCTGGCGGTGCTCAGGGGACCATATGGGATGCCAGGGACTGAACCCCGGTTGGCCTCCTGTAAGGCAAATGTCCTATCTGCTGGACTATCACTCCAGCCCGAGAATTTGTAATTTTCAATAATTGTGGAAAAATTTGTAAAGAGAAAAAGGGGGTATATTTGTATTGATTGGCAGGTTTATAGGCAGGAGCTCAATTTGTTTCTCCTCCTGGAAGGAACTTCCAGCCCCTCCCAAAATGTAGTCTGTCAGTCAGCTGATAACAACACTAGAGGAAAAACAAAAGGCAGCTGTTTTAAATATTAACCACTGCTGCAAAGAGATGCTTCAAATCTAGTGGTTTCTAGAATGCAGAACTGGAATCAGTATGATAGAGCATAAAAATACGAACTATTTTTAAAGTAATTTTGTTTCATGATATCTTTGTCATCAAGTATTAAAATCTAGTCCTGACCTTAGAAGTATTTTATCAACAAGTGTGAAATCCTCACTGTTTATGGTAATGATGTGTTTTAACCCTATAATGTCTCTTACACTAGCCCTGAAAACCAATGTTCTAAGGATGGAACTCTTAAATACTCTAGGTTAGTTGTTATGGAGTAAACTTCCTTGCCAAAGATATGTTCAGAGACTCTCTTTGTCATGTTATCTGAATATTGTTTTGTGATAAAATTGTGTAAGACAGAATCTAAAAGGTCTGGAATTGATGAAAATAACTGATTCCTGCTAGTTACAGTTTTCTTTTTGGAATTAGGGTTTAAGTTTCTGAATACTGATGGATAGATATTGAAAGTATCAGAAAATTTAAGATGCATGTGTTCTGAATAAAGAAAATTTGGAATTTGAACTTAGTAAGAGCTATGTAAGAAGCTGGTAAAAGTGGAATTCCAGAATACCAATTAAATTATTGCTTTAGGAAGGTTAAAGAAGCTAAGATTCTATCTGTTTTGGAATAACTCCATAGACTTATATCTGCATGTCTAAAATTTTAAAGGTTTAACCTTATTTGCAATCTTGAACTTTACACTATTTTTGAAATTGTGTTATTTTGATTAAATATTACAACAGCTGTACATGTTATTATAACAGATCTTGTGGAGATGAACTCTGGCTGCTGACCTTGATTACCCTGTAGGCTTAACTTTACTTTTCACTAATCAAACCAAAGAAGGCAGGAATCTTTTTTTTTGTTTTTGTTTTTTTTTTTTTTTTGCTTTTTTGGGTCACGCCCTGCAATGCTCAGGGATTACTCCTGGCTCTGCACTCAGGAATCACTCCTGGCGGTGCTCAGGGGACCATATGGGATGCCGGGATCGAACCCGGGCCGGCACAGGCTGGCCACATGCAAGGCAAACGCCCTACCCGCTGGGCTATCGCCTCCGCCCCAAGGCAGGAATCTTTACTGTGCCTCTAGTGACAGCCACTGAGGCAGCACTCAGAACCTTGGAACTAGGAATTACCTGCTGTGCTCTCACTGCAGCCCCTAGAAATCAAAATTCTAAAAAATAACATTTTAAATGTTTTCTGGGTAATTTATAATATGAAGTAAACTTTTGCAAAGTGCATATTTATAAGAACTTTAATTGTGAGCACCTCAACCTTTGGAATATCTGATTTAATTATTTAATGCTTTTAAAGTAGTTTTGTCATGCTAGATGAGATAGTAACTAGAAACTTGTTTTCAAACTTCTTGGGAGATCAGCCTGTATTAAGTTCAGCAAGATAAGGACCTTAAATCTGTAGGGTGTAACTATTAGGAGTCTGGATAATGTTTTTTTTTTTTTTTTTTTTTTTGCTTTTTGGGTCACACCCGGCGACGCTCAGGGGTTACTCCTGGCTCTGCACTCAGGAATTACTCCTGGCTGTGCTCAGGGGACCATATGGGATGCCGAGGATCGAACCTGGGCCGGCACAGGCCGGCACGGTAAGGCAAATGCCTTACCCGCTGGGCTATCGCTCCGGCCCCAGTGGATAATGTATTTTATGTAAGAAAGATAATGGATGGAAATATCATCAGTGGAAAAAGGGAAAAATATTCCTGTTAAACAGAAAATGGTTTTGGAATGATAGGAAAGAAAGTTACAGGGAGGATGAATGTAAAGGAACATGTAGAAGGTTTGAGGATGGTGAGAAAACAAACCATGAAACTCTTTAAAAAATTTGAAGAATTGGGGCTGGAGCAATAGCACAGCCGGTAGGGCATTTGCCTTGCATGTGGCCGACCCGAGTTCAATACCTGGCATCCCATATGGTCCCCTGTTGGGGCGCACCGCCGGGGTCCCCGACAGTGCCGGGAAGCGAAGTTCCCTTCTACCTCCGAAGCCAGCGAGGAATGGATGAAAACTCAGGAATCCGATGCGGTTTTAAAAGGCTTTACTTATCACAGGCTCAGGCATACAAATCAGCAAAAAGGAAAAGCCCGGTGCTTAGGATTCCAGGCTAGAACCCCAGCCACGTGTAGGCCAAGATAGCGGCCACCACGTGTAAAGGCCTTGTAAAAGGAGAAGAAGACAAGACTTCCAAGAAGGGTGAGCGCTCACAAAGAGAGAGAGCCCACAAAGAAGCGTGCGCGAGAGGAAACAGGCTAGTTTATACCCCTGCAACTCAGACCTTCCTCCCACTGTTATGGAAAGCAGGGAGGGTCAAATGCCCTTAGGTAATCCCTTCCTGCACCTCACCTAGGGCCCTTTAGTATGCTAATGTTTTGAGCCAAGATCTGCCTGGAAATGCCTTTATAGGGTAGAGAAGGGGGTTTCTGAGATGGCATGTCTCTGTACCAAAGACTAATACTAATGCCAGTTATATATTTCTCCAAGCCTTCACAAGTCTCTTCTACTTCATTGTAGTTTTATATTTTAGTTGCCTTTGAGTATATCAGGGAGCCATGCTTGTTTGCTTGGAAGCAAACAGCATTTCTCTCTGGTCTAATTACTTAGGGGTCCTACGTGGCCAGGCTAATATGCTGGTAAGATCTAGCTAGTCCCACGATGATTGTGGTAGCATGGGAGAATATTTATACCAGCTAGTGCAGCATACATGGTCAGATAAACTGCCACATTTAGACTACCCCCTTATCTACAAAGTGATTTGCAGGCGGCAATTCAGAGCAGATGCAGCGGCCCTTAGGAGTCCTGCAACAGTCCCCCGAGCACTGCCAAGAATAATTCCTGAGTGCAGAGCCAGGAGTAACTCCTGAGCGTTGCCGGGTATGACCCAAAAAAGCAAAAAAAAAAAAAAAAAAGAATCTGAAGAATTGTTCTAGTACATGCAGACAGGAAAGCTAACTATGGGACCTCAAAGCCCTCTTCCAGGGAAAACAGGAGTCAAAGGAATTGGTCTAAATGACAGGAGCAGGTAGTTGTAACAGGTATCTTTATAGGTACCCTACAGACCTCAGGGAGACCCTAGAGGCAGGTCAGCTCAAGGAAGGACCAGAAATCATGTCTGCTGTGGAGAATGAGGAATCTGCCAATCTACGGTGACTGACAACTGGGCCATGCAACAGGGAAGGCTGCTGCAATAGGGGATGACTTCAGCTCCAAAGAGGGATGTGGTCACCCTCTGCTTTTTGAAAATCCAGTGGAAGAGGCCCGAGGCCACCTGCAGTTCATCGTGGAACCTGATCTTCATGTTATGGCCATGCCTGGGGTAGCCCTGAAGTGACAGGTAAAGACATTAATAACCATTGTTGGTGTCTCTTAATCTGTTTTATTAATCTCTAGTACTTCTTCCCAGTAACAACAGGGTACCCAAAATGGAGAGTTCTCCAGTCTTGCTGTGTTTATGCAAAAGAACCAGTCAGGTTTATTAAGTCTTCTGACAAATTTAAAGTGAAGATGGAGAGAAAACCATGTTTATATAACTTTTTAAAGATCAGATATATTCTAGCTATCTATTTAAAGCCTATTTGGAAAGCCAAATAGGCTTGATTTCAAAGGTAACCCCTTGGCTAATCCAGATAGACCAGGACCATCATCTAAAAGAAAGATATGCTCTATTAAAATACAGGCCAAAAAATGCACATGATGGCCTCTAAGTTTATGTATGCAATCCACAATATGCAAGAGAAGGAAAAGAGAGAGAGAGAGAGAGAGAGAGAGAGAGAGAGAGAGAGAGGGAGAGAGAGAGAGGGAGAGAAAAGAGATAAAGAACCTGCCACTTAGGCAGGCTATGGGAGGGGGAGGGAATTGGGGACATTGGTGGCGGGAAATGGGCACTGGTGGAGGGTAGGGTGCACTATGTGATCAAAACCTCCTAACATGAACAATGTTGTAATTGTATATCTCACGGTGGTATAATAAAATATTAATTAAAAAAAAGACAGACATGCTCTAAGTTTGTTAATAGGCCAAGGGACTTCCAACTTAGCATCCAGATTGATAAAATGTTCATTCTTAGTTCTATGAGCACACATGGTCATTTGGAGATTCTAAAATTCCAAGATTCATAAGGATTAAACAGTTCTCAATTCTTTTTTTTTTTTTTTTTTTTTTGCTTTTTTGGGTCACACCCAGCAATGCTCAGGGGTTTCTCCTGGCTCTGCACTCAGGAATTACTCCTGGCGGTGCTTGGGGGACCATATGGGATGCCGGGATCGAACCCAGGCCAGCACAGGCCGGCCGCATGCAAAGCAAATGCCCTACCCGCTGGGCTATCGCTCCGGCCCCCCAGTTCTCAATTCTTGAGCCATCATGGTACCAATACCTCATGCAGTGAATATTCCTTCTAGCCAGAATACTCTGTAGTAGAGGAACAATGGGTACTGGATTTAATCTTCCATGGGAAAGGACTGAACAGGGTAGTAAAATCCAGGGGAGTGACAGCTTGACTCCATGTGAATGCTCAAATGTTCATGGTATAGTTATCTACTGGTTCCTGTTGATACCTTCAGTGGAAGGGCCAAGGCTTTTCTACTTGTACAAAAAGCTAGAGAGGTGGCTTGGTGTTTCTATTAGAAAAAATCTGGACACAGTATGCTTGCTTCAGTTTGTGTTACCTTAACTTTTGTGTTTTCTAACCAGCATACCATTCTGCCCTCACTAGGGTAAAGAGGGACTTTTTACTCCTCCAAGGCCTAATCATTTCTGAGTAATGTTCCTTAGCCTAATTGATATGATCTTTTTTTGCAGATGATGATAATCAGAAAATCAATCAATTCATTGCTTGGGCCCCATTTAAACTGAGGTAGTAAGGAGATTTCACCCCTTGCACAGGCAGGGTCTACATGTCCCTTTGTCAGCATGAAGCAGCTCCAGAAGATGGACCCTCACCCATTTTCCCTTAAAGATATAAGGTGGTGATGTCTCTAGAAAGGAATATGATGTGGATAAATGGACAGGAGAGGCCTGATGGCAGCAAAATTTCTAGGGAACAGTAAAGTCACCTAACCTAAGTCCCTTACGTGAAACTAGCTCAGACCAGAAAAGACTGGATTCACCCCCAAAAAGAAGATGCTACAGGAATAGAGTTGCAACAGCTTCTGTCATGTGCCTCAATGCCTGAAAATGACAGAGGTTAGGACCCTGCTGCCTCTCCTGAGCCTGTTCCTAAGGAGCCTGTCAGTGGGGCAAGCAGCCCCTATTCACCTTAGAAGACCTACAGGGAACCAGGTCATGCTTTCATTCAGAGGAACAGGAGATGACTTCTATGTTTTGGTTCAGTGAAAGACTCCTAATCAGTTGGTGGTCCTAGAGGTTTCCTGCTTTGCCTGCACCTCTGTTCCTACCCCATGCTTGTTTTCTTTCATAATGACAGGGAAGACTTAGTCCCATTCATGTGTGTCCTAGCCCATGTAATGCCCCGAGTATACACATATTTAGGTGAAGGGGGACACCAATATTTAAGACTCTCCAGGGGGTAACGAGTCCCAGTACTCATTTCTATAGTTGTCAGTCCTATATTCCTCAGACCAAGAATAGCCAGGACTGAGGCCTTGAAGGCAGCTTCCATGGTGAAAACAGATCTGAATTCAAGGCAACTGGGTAAAGTAGTTGAAACTGACTTTGCAACTCTGGAGTCTAATGTAAGACATTAGAGCACTCTGAACTCCCTGGCAGAGGTGACATTATGAACCCCTTTTTGGCTGGTCCCCATGGCTTACAAACCTTGTCACAGAGGCCTTTGGCCTTCTCTACCTATTGCTTGTTATGGTGATTCTTTTTGACCCTGCATTAGTTGGTTTTATTTCTTCCAAAATTGATAGTGTTAAATTGGTGGTATTGAGACAGTAGTATAAGGTTCTGGAGCAAACCTGAAGCTTGAGTCTTTGAGGTCTGATGACCTCATGTAGTTACAAGAAAAGGGGGAATGTTAGAGGCTCAGGTAATCAAAACCAGCCACTGGACATGAGGGACTCATCTTAGACAAAGATCCATTTTTGGGCCTCCACTGTGTCCCTGAACATGACCCGAGGGAGTGGGAACTAGGAACTACAAAACTTAGCTTAATCAGTAATAAACACTGAATGTGGGTGGGGGAGCCATAGGACCAGATATTTCTTCCTGCTAATTGATAAGACTTATTTTGTCAAAACCACCAGGATGTTTTCACAAAACAAAAATATGTATAACCATTGAGATAAGGAAAACAAGTTAGTTTGAACATGCTATAAAAGCCCCTGCCTTACTTTTACCTTGCATACGGCCAACCTCAGGTGAAATCCCTGGCATCCCATATGGTTCCCCCAGCACCTCCACGAGTAATTCCTGAGCATTTGCCAGGTGTGACCCCCTCCAAAAAAAAAAAGGGCAAAAAAAATGAAAACAAACTCCAGCCTTAATATGCTCAGGGTCCTTTATTGAAACTGGCCGTGTTGGGCAGAATCTTGGATCCCAGCTAGCTGGAAATAAACCTTGCTGTACAACTTGCATACCTTGTGTGGTCTCCGTTCTTTGGAAGGGGTAGTTGATTTTAGACTCTAACAGCAGGAGGTAACTCTAGGCAAGATGTATAGGCTCTGGGCAGCCCTCTACTCCAACAGTCCCTGACCACTGTTTGTTGTGACCCAAAACCAAATCAGCCAACCGAAGTTTCAGGGCTAGTTTATTTATTTATTTAGGGTTTGGAACCACACCTGGCAATACTTAGGCTCTTGGATATGCACTCAGAAATTACTCCTAGCAATGATTGGGGGACTATACGGAGATGCTGGGGATCATATCTGGATCCAACCCCTTAGATCCCTTTCACCCACAGTAAAACCAGAGCTCTAATCTCCCTAAGACTGATATTCATGGTGGAAAAGAAACAGAATCATCTAACAGCCTAAATAGTGGTTTTTAACCAATAATTTGCAGACCAGTGCCAGTTCACTGTTGTAAAGCTTGAAAACCACTGTGTAGAACAAATCATGGCTCTTGTCACTTGTATCACTTGTTTTCCTATTGTTTATTTGCTTGAGTGGGCATCAGTAATATATCCATACATTCTGTCACATGCTAATGTAGCCCAAGGACAACTGCTCACTCCAAGAACATGAAAAGTCTCAAACCATTCCTTCAGGTCATGGAATCACTATCACTCTTACTATCCTCCCGTTGATCATCTATTTGCTAGAGCAGGCACCAGTAATATCCCATATGTCCTGTCTCATGCTAGTAGAGCCCAAGGGCATCTATTCGCTCCAGGAACATAAAGAGCCTCAAACCATTATATTAGGTCATGGGAATGAACTAATATAATTGTTACTGGTATTTGGCATATCAAATAAAACAGGGAAGCTTGCCAGGCTTGCCATGCAGGTGGCATACCCTTGTAGTCACCTCTAAATATAGCATTTATAGATATACCGTGCAGCCGCAAGCAGCCGCGCAAGACTAGCTATGATAGGAAATCGCTGGGTGGAGTTCTGATGAGAGGGAAGTCTGGATGTGGAAAATGGCGGCCTGATGGAGTGGGAGGGTCATCTGGCTTGTTGTGCGATTTTGTTGGGGTGGTGAGCCAGGGCTAGAACCTGCCATCCCTCCCAGGTGCCTCGTGAGAGGCTGGGCACAGGGAGAGCAAGTAGCAGCTCTGCCCCATATCTGTAAGTCTCTGGATCAGTATACCTGGGCCGGATTGAAAAAAAACTGCTGCAGGGTGGGTGTCGAGGATCTGGGCTGTGATAGGCTGTCACTGGGTGGAGTATTGACGAGAGGGAAAGTCTGGATGTTGAAAATGGTGGCCCGATGGAGTGGGGGGCAGTCATCTGGCTTGTTGTGTGGCTCTGCTGGGGTGGCGGGCCAGAGCTAGAACCCACCATCCCCTCCTGGGCGCCTCGTGAGCAGTTGGGCACAGGGAGAGCAAGTAGCAGCTCTGCCCCATGTCTGTAAGTCTCTGGATCAGCATACCTGGGCCAGATTGAAAAAAAAAACTGCTGCAGGGTGGGGGGTTGATGATCTGGACTGACCTCAGCCCAGGTCATGGAAATGAGGTCATAATTGTTACTGGCATATAAAAATACAACACGGGTAGCCTTTCAGGCTCTGCCATGAGGGTGGTATACTCTCAGTATGAGGCTCTAATTTCGTGCATTTACTGAAGAACCGAAATGGGGAGAAATCGGCTTCTCTCTTGGGTGGAGCTCTGACGAGCTGTGGAGTCTGGATGTTGAAAATGACTGCCCTCATGGCGTGGGGGGTTCCTCTAGCTTCTTGTGAAGCTCTATTGGGACTGTGGGCCAGGGTTAGAACCCTGCTTCCTTCCCTAGCACCTAATGATCAGCTGAGCACAGAAAGAGCCAGTAGCAGCTCTGCTCCGTGTGTCTGAGTGTCATTTAGTCACTGAAGTATGTGTTTACTTCTGGACCACCCAAACAGTGTTTAGGGCATTTGGGGGCCACTCCTTTGTACCAAGTCAGAGATTTCAAAGTTTTCCTGATGTTCCAGCACAGTTGGGTGCTTTCTGCCCCATCCAGGGGTACTGCTGGGAATCAAACTCTGGAGCCTGAGGCAGAACAGTGTTGCATTTGCAGTAAGCAGCTCTGAGCAAGTTACTCCACCCCACCCTAAGTCTTTGTGGAAGACTTAAGTCAACGCTGTACCCTCTAGGAACCTACCATTTACTAGAGAGCACGCACACAATTGGAAAGTAAAATAAGTAGACAATTTATTTGATGGTGGGGGAGATTTGTATGAGAATTTAAATTGCTTAGGGAGCTTGAAACAGGTTTCTTTTTCTTTATTTTTTTGAGGAGAAGGGTGGTGTGCATACCCAGTGGTACTCAGAGTTTACTCCTGGCTTTGCACTCAGGGATCATGTCTTGTGGAACTTGGGAGACCACATAGGGATTGAACAGAGGTAGACCACAAACAAGGCAAGCACCCTACCCCAGTGTACTGTCACTCAGCCCCAAAGTAGTCTTTGTTATTAAATTCTATCACTTTTCCTTCAATGTGTGGTGTTTCTTATTCAATTTCCACTCCTCTTTCCAAATCTTTGGGTTATATGGAAAGGAAAAAGGTGTGAGTGAAGCAGTAGGAAGTGGCATGTAGAATTTTCACAGGCAATTGTGCTTTTCAAAGCTAATAATTAACAGCTGGCATCGTAAGAGGGATTTAAATGAGATACCACAGAGTTTTCCACCTGAACATTTGGGGCTAAGTGTGAGCACTGCCATGACACAAGCCTGCCTGGAGAAAAGGGCATGAGAGTGAGAGATGGCTCAGCATACCTAAGCCATAGGAGATGAGGGGGTGCTCCAGGGGTCACCAGGGAGGAGTAGGGCCAAGTTTGACTACAAACAGAAAGAGCTCATTAAAGGGAAGAACTAGATCTGATCACTGAATCAGGATATCTAACTCTGTCTTCTGCTCTGTGTGTCCTTCTGCTTTGCTTAGATAAGAGTTAAGAATATGGATAAGGGGCTGGAGGCGATAGCACAGTGGGTAAGGCATTTGCCTTGCAAGCGGTTGACCTGGGTTCATTCCCCGGCATCCCATATGGTCCCCCGAGTGCCACCAGGGAGTAAATCCTGAGTGAAGAGCCAGGTGTGGCCCCTGAGCATTGCCGGATGTGACTCAAAAAAGAAAAAAAAAAAAGAATATGGATAAATATTTGAATACTGTGGCGAAAATGCATAAGGGAGAGTGGCCTGGTGCTCAGGGCTCTTAGTCCCTTAACTTGGAAGCCTTCAGCTCTGAGCTCTAATAAATCTAATCATCTGTACTTCTGTTCTCTCTGTTCTCTGTCTGTGTTTCTGTGGTCTGCATCAACCTAACAGTAAGTGTTAAAACAGAAACAGCAAAAAGTAGTTTTTTTTTTGTTTGTTTTTAGTCATTTTAGGAATCGCTTAAAACTCTTCAGAGAATTCTATTAGAATATAGAAAATCAGGTCAGAATGAAAAGAGAGCAGCTACCCCCTCCCCAACCAGAGCAGGCCTACTCATGGAAAGTTACCAATTTAGGGGCCTAAGTGACCTTTTCATCCTGCTATCTACAAAAGGCCCAGAACAAATTCCTGTTAGAGGTTGGTAGACCCAGACCCCCGCCCAGAACCTGCTATCTGGCCTGAATTGCCTGAATTGCATTCCTACAAGTAAGCATAGACGTTGCTTACCTACAATCCCGCACGTGTGCCTAGCCGCACCAAATATAGAAAGAAGTGTTGAGTGTGACCCGATTGGTAGTGATGTAACTTGTTACAAAGTGATTGTCTGCCTGCGTGCAGACCTTGATGTAATATTTTAAATCTATTGGATGGTTATGTGCAGGTTTCTCTGTAGTGGCAGGGAATTATCTCTTAAAAGATCCCCCTGGAAGGGCTCGGGGCTCTTAGCCACTGACTACTTGTTGTCATGCTAGGGGTCCAGGTATACTCGAATAAAACCCTTGCTCTTGCATAGGACCTGTCTCTCAGAGTTTTCCTTGATAGGTGCGGCATTCCAAGGCTCCCAGTCAGTTACCCCATCGGGTGGCCAACCCTTTCAAGAACTGTTTAGATATTCATTACCTTCCATGGAGATAATGGGAAATGCCAGTCGGATGTGAATGCCTCTGAGACCTTTGCTCCCTGTCAGCTACACCTCCAGGCACCCTCTGTGCCCCTACCTTGTCATCAACTTTTTATCAAAAAGATCTTCACTGGATATGAGTGAGAAATTACTGAGATTTTTTCTTTCACATCCCTGACTCACCTCTCCAGTTGGCTGAAATCTACTCTTTGTTCAGTCTTCTCTACTACTGGCGTGAGTAGCTCACTCCTCCAAGATGTACCTGAAATGCCTCGGAGAGGTGGTGGGATGATGGTGGTTCATAGGCTCCACAGTGCTGCTGCTCTCAGCCTTCAGCAAAGAGCCTCTCCTGAACCTACAGTTGTCAGGACAGACAGAAGGACTGCCGCCTACTCTCCTTGACAGCGTTCAGTCAGTCTGACTCTGCTTTTCAGAATAAACTGAAACGGCAAATGTGCTCCTAAAATTCTCCAAACCCTCAAGAGGATCCTCCTGAGTTGGCTTCCAATTTTGTCTGTTTTTTTTTTTTTTTTTTTTTTTTTGGGTCCCACCCGGTAATGCTCAGGGGGTTACTACTGGCTCTGCACTCAGGAATTACTCCTGGCAGTGCTCGGGAGACCATATGGGATGCCGGGGATCAAACCTGGGCTGGCACAGGCCAGCCACGTGCAAGGCAAATGCCCTACCCGCTGGGCTATGGCTCCAGCCCCATTGTCTATTTTGTTTTGGGGCCACATCTGAGAGTGATCAGAACTTACTCCCTGGCTCTGAGGTCAGGGGATCATGCCTGGCATGCTCAAGGGATAAACCAAAAAAGAGTGCCCGAGATTGAACCTGGGTAGGCCACATGCAAGACAATTACCTTGCCCACCATACTGCTATTTCAGTTCTAGTTTGGCTTTTGAAACCCACCTCATTGACAACATGTGAGCCACCTGTCCCTGGAGGCTGTGTCTGGGCCTCGCTGGTCCTAATGCTAGAAATATCAGGTGGTTGGATTCAGGTGACCGATTTGGAGTTTTACAGCACCTTATTTCCCTTGATAGCTGAAGTCTGGCCCACACACATTCAGTGTGGGGAGAACTTTGAAGCAAGAGGTTTTGGGGCGGGGGGCAGGAGATTGATCAATGAGCAGTGCTGAAGGCATTGGGAAGTGATCAGTAACTGTGGTGAAAGGCATGACTGCAGCTGAAGAAGCAGTCATGTTGTCTGGTGGTTCCTGTACCAGGTACCTTTAGAACAGCCTCGGGGTCAGGGGTGTTTGGGTAGCTGGGTCTGTGTCTTCCCTTTTAGGTCTTTCTTCGGGACCTTTGTCTCTGCTATGCAGGGCTTCCAGGGGCCAACAAACAGTTAACCCACTAGGAACAGAAGTCCAGAACTTAAAGGTAAAGAGTTCCCAAGAGTCCCCAGAGGTGACTGACTGATCTCACCTCTGACACATTGATATTGTGCAAAATCTTGTTGAAACCTTCAGCCACTAGAGGGCACAAACTTTCAGCAGTTATTTAGGACCAAGATCAGAGCTCTTTAGATTCGGTCTAGAAAAGTCCCTCCCCTATTAAGGTTCTCCCTCCTCCCCCAACAAATCTGATTTACATTCTCAGTTAAATTTCAAATGGAATAAATGGATAGAAGGAATAGAGTGTTTTTATTTTCAAAATGTTCTTACGATCACTAAAGCATGAGACCCTAAAAAATTCAGGTCTCAAAGGAGGATGCGTGGAGGCCTCTGGGCTGCAGTGGGCCCATGTGCAGGCCAAAGGATATCTTAGCTTTGTTACCCTGGAAATGACCTTGTTTACTTATTCATTTCCCCCACACACCACCCCCTTCCAGTGTCTGAGATGGAACATGACTTCACACAGGTAAAGTACATGTTCTACTACTGAGTCACATCCCTGACTCCCCCACACCGGAAATGCTTGTGCTATGAGGGGTACAGGGATAAGCCTCAGGAGCTGTGAACAAATCCAGGAGCTTCTGAGGATAAAGATTTTTCTCATAGCCTAAAGCAAAGGATTATAGGCTGCAGCTCAAAGTAGGCCAGGAAGGGCTTCTCAGCATCTCCTTCCTGTCCTCACCAACCACACAGACTGCATGCTGTATTTCCTTCACCCAGTGCTGACTTCTATATCAGGAAGTCCTTCTTTTTATGGAACGTTCTCTCTTTTTTTAATTTTTCTTGGGGGGCACATCTGGTGGTGCTCAGGGCTTTCTCCTGGCTCCAGGATCACTTCTCCTGTGTTTAAGGGACCAAATGGCTTTGAACCTGGTCGACCACATGCAAGGCAAATGCTCTACCACTGGTTTATTTCCCTGGCCCTGCAAGAAGCTTTCTTTGCAATAATTCCTCCTTCCCTCCGGTTTACTTTGTGGGGTCATGACGAGTTTTTTTTTTTTTTTTTAATTTTTTTTATTCTTTATTATACCACCGTGAGACATACAATTACAAAGGTGCAATTGGTTCTTGGTAATACAGTATTCCAGCACCCATCCCTCCACCAGTACCCCATTTCCACCACCAATGTACTCCACCCCCTCCCACTCACCCCCCAGGCTGCCTTAATAGCAGGTAGCCCTGCTTCCTCTCTTTCTCTCTATCTCTGCATCTCTCTCCCTCTTCTTTTTTTACACATTGTGGCTAGCCCTGCAGATATTTATTTATTTATTTATTTATTCCACCTTTTCTCCTTTTTTTTAATTGAAGGATGCTCATGTGGAGTCCTGGCTCCACAGGGTTCCAAGATGCACCCTCCACCCGAACCCATCTCCCATCACCAACGTCCTGTCTCCCTCCCCCTCCCGAATCCCAATCACCCGGCGGGCTCTATATGTCATCTCCTTCCTCTGTATATCTCCCTCTCAGCAAACCCTCCTGCTGTTCAGCGGAATGCAGTGTACCAAAAAACATCATTGTTTCACCACCCTAGTGGCCCAGCGGCCGCGCAACCTGGGCTCAAACCGGCTTTGCTGGTCCTCTGGTCGTGGGACATTTTCCCAGCATCTGGACAATGAAAATGGTGGCTAGCGTGGTGGACGAGTCCCATCCGGCTGCTTCCCTAACCCTCCCGGAGGCGACGGGCCCACTCCCAAAGCCCATCTGCCCTCCTCGGGGTTCCATAGTCAGCTGAGGCCCGGCGCGAGCCAGGCTCCCGCCTCCCGAGCCGTCTGCAAGACTCTGGATGCCGGGCCCGCATGACGAGTTTTTATAGTGGACAAAGATAAATAATACTGGTACTTGAGTTAAAATTGAGGGTTTTTTGATGGTGGTGGTGGTGGTGGGGTGAATATAGTATAGCAAACAGACCAATTGCCTTCAGCATGACCAACCTGGGTTGGATCCTGACATAGGGTTCCCTGAGCTCACCAAGAGTGATCCCTGACCTGAGTACCGCAGAGTGTGGCACAAAGCCAAGAAACAAGCAAAATAGAAGTTCTGGCTATGCACCCCATCCTAGCTCAGTGGGCTGGAGTGCGTGCTCTGTGTGTCAGAGGCCTGGTTTTAAACCTCAGCAGTCACGTGGTTCCCTAAACACTGTCAGGAGGACCCCAGACCTCTGGGCCAGGAGTAAGCCCTCACCACTGCTGGATATGGCTTCTAAACCGAATCAAATCACAACAACAAAAAAAACCAAACAACTATAATTTCTTCTGCTGGATTTTCCCAATCCTGCTTTTATAATTGACATTAAAAATCATCCATCACCAGAAGGTTAGGGAATTTGGAAAATCAAATTCCTTTCAGATTATTTGTTGAAAATAAAAGTGCACTGGAAAGAGAATAAACAGTGGAAAGTCCATCTATGTTCTCAGAAGATTATGTAGATACTCCAGGCTGGGGATGTGGGTTCAAGACTGTCAGCACAGAACATGGGTGAGACCCTGTGTTTGAGCCTCGGCACCGAAAGTCTGAAACTAAAGTTTCACCAAAGTGGTTCTGTAGGTAGGTCTCTGGGCACTGCAGAGGAACCCCCCCACCTCCAGAATAGCTCTGCGTTTCCTGAGAGACAGATACAGTGAGCACAGAGAATACAGAACAGTCACCCTCCTGTGAGAAGTAGATGGAACCACTGAGAACCACAGTTCACAGCAGTGACTGCAGCTTTGGACAGGAGCAGGGCTCTGGGCCACTGAGAACCACGATCCACAGAGGTGACTACAGCTTTGGACAGGAGCAGAGTTCTGGGACACTGGGAACCATGATTCACAGAGGTGCTGCAGCTTCAGACAGGAGCAGAGCTCTGGACTACTGAGAACCACAGTCCAGAGGTGACTGCAGCTTTGGACAGGAGCAGAGCTCTGGGCCACTGAGAACCAAGGTCTACAGGGGTGACTGCAGCTTCAGACAGGAGCAGAGCTCAGGGCTACTCCTTAGTAGGTGGTTCTGTAGGTAGGGCTACTCCTTAGTTCAGTGCATCTCTTTATGGCATAGCTGCTTCTTAGCTTCTTAATCTCACCTAGCATTTCAGCCACAAGTATCACACTATCTAGAGGTGATAGACCACCTCTTGCCTGAGTGGCAGGCTGGACAGACTTGCCCATGCTAAACCTCTGATGTGATCCTTTTTTTTTTTTTTTTTTTTTTTTTTTGCTTGTTTGGGTCACACCTGACAATGCTCAGGGGTTTCTCCTGGAATTACTCCTGGCGGTGCTTGAGGGACCATATGGGATGCCGGGGATTGAACCCTGGCGGCGCGGGTCGGCCACGTATAAGGCAAACGCCCTACCCGCTGGGCTATCGCTCCGGCCCTGATGTGATCTTTTCTTTTCTTCTCCTTTGGGCAGGGGCCTGCACCCAAGCAGTACTCCCAAAGCAGAAGCTACTCCTGTGGTACTTGACAGCTGTGCAGCCTGACCATCAGTAACCTGATCCAGCAGTGCTCAGGAGGCCATGGAGTAAAAGGGATCAGGCATTGGGCCTAGCATGTGCAGAGCCATTTTCCCAGAGCCACGCCATTTGGGAACGAACATATGACTTTAGAGAGGTGGGGTAACCCCTAGCTAGCACTTCTTCTAATCTTGTATAAAATAAAAGGAGACAGCTGTCATGATTAAGGACCATGGGGATCTAAGCTGGGGGCTCTGTGAGTACTGCACTGCTTGTGATGAAGTAGGGGAGAGGTGTGGGTATCTCCATGCAGCAATCTCTTACAGTTCTCTGCTGCAGAAATACTTGAGGTCAAGTGTCATGGGCCTGCACTTGCTTCAGTCAGTTTCCTTTACTTGAGAGAAGAAATTAGCCCTGTATCAGCTTCTTCTGAATCACCTCCACACAAGTTGCATACATGGATGTGTGTTCCTGTGGATAGTGGCCCTGGGATACTAACCACCTTAAAATAAAGGTCCTTGAAAGACTGGTGCAAGGCAGGATGCTCCTATGGCTCCATCTCCACTGTGTGGTTGAGTCTGGGAGGTGGGAGGACAACTGCCAAAATCCTCTTAAACCTAGAAGAGTGGGACCCAAGCACAGCCCCAGAGCATATCTTTGCTTTGTGTTTCCATTCAGAGACCAATAGCCACTGACAGCAGTGAGGGCTGAAGGTTATGCTGGAAACACTGTACCTGAGTCCTACCATGCCAGTGTTGTGTCTAGCTAACAGTGCCTGGAGATGACTGCTTTGATTTTCTTCTACATTTCTAGTGGTATTTCCCATTGCCCAAGTCTACCGGAGTAAGGCAAATATTTTACAACTAGAACCCAAAGTAGTGATATCATGCACTAGAATAGTTTTAGGTGGTAAATACATTTTAATTGCTCTTCTCTCTTGCTCATTAACTTCTGTATAATCATAGCTGTAAGCTAAAATTTGCCTTTCCTAGCTAGTGATTTCTTCTTGTCTCCTAGAGTCAAAGTGGTCATGCGATTCTCCCCTTGTTTACATAAACATCATCTTCCATGGGGATTTGCCCTCACCCAGAAAACAACTAAAAGACCTGGAGAATGTTTCAGGGTTTCCTGAGTCAGTTCTTTTCTTCCACGCAGAAAGGACCCACTGAGAGCTTCTCATCTAGGGAAAGTTCTTTAAAAAGGAAACTGAAGGGCTAGAGAGACAGTACAGGAGCCAAGGCATTGCTATGCATGTAGCTGCTTCAGAAGTGATGCTGGTTCAATTCCTGACATCACATTTGGCTCCCTAAGCATTGCCGGATGTGACCCTTGAGCTCTGAACACCACTGGTTGTGGGCCACAAACCAAAAACAATGAAAGAAGGAAACAAGAAACAGCTACTTTTACATAAAGAAAAAATTGGCATAAGATTGCCTCATGACCAAATGTCAGCATTATAGTTATCAGACATAATAAAACATAGAATAATTTACAGACTTTTATGGTGCTATGGGACATAGTCAAGCCATGCACCTACCCCATGAATTTCCTTTAAGTCCACTTTAATTTTTGTGTCTGGAGTTGCAAAAGGGGAGACTACCAAGTAGTGCTCTGGGGACCTGGGGTTCCCTTTCATGTTTGGCCAACTGGGTTTCACAGGTTAAAGCTCTGTGTCAGTGATACTGGAGGTCTCCAAATGCAAGGGATGTGATACAGCCCTTTGAGCTGTCTCCACAGTCTGTTTATCCTTTTCAAAATTCCAACTTTATCTCACCTAAAAATAGTCAACATCAATCACTCTCTTTTATTTGTTTTTTGGGCCACACTTAGTAGTGCCAGCTCTGTGCGTGGAGGCTGCTTGCATCACTGTGAGTGGAGATTGCTTGCATCACTGTGTGTGGAGGCTGCTTGCATCACTGGTGGAGCACCACAGCTCTGTGTGTGAAGGCTGCTTTTGTCACTGAGTGGAGCTGCTTGCATCACTGTATGTGGATCATACAGTGCTGCCTGTATCATTGCTGGAGCACCACATCGTGCTGAGTTCAAATCACAGCATAACACATGCTAAGTCTGTGCTCAGCTTGTCTACCTATTTCTCCCACCAAAGATCAATTCAGTTTATTTATTTATTTATTTATTTATTTATTTCGCTTTTTTTGGGTCACACCCGGCAATGCTCAGGGGTTACTCCTGGCTCTGCACTCAGGAATTACTCCTGGCAGTGCTCGGGGGACCATATGGGATGCCAGGGATTGAACCCGGTCGGCAGGGTCGGCCGCGTGTAAGGACAAACGCCCTACCTGCTGGGCTATCGCTCCGGCCCCTGTTGTTTGGTTATTTACTGTGCATATCTAGCTGTGCTCAGGGCTGCTTCTTGGCTCTGTGCTCAGGGATCATGCATGGTGGAACTGGGAGAACATATAACATAAGAAAATAATTAAGAATGTTGCAGCTGGGCTAGCTCTGGATTACATTTCTTCTGCTCTCTACTGCATATGTTATCATCGTTCTTATTCTGTTGGTGTCATGAATTAATTTCCCTTTTCTTTGAAAATTATTTTTGGGAAAGGTTCCACCTTTCAGCATGAAGAGACGAAAACCGTGTGACAATTGCTGCTAAATGTCAACATACTGTTTGTTTTATTTTTTGGGCCACATCCAGCAATGCTCAGAGGTTACTCCTGACATTTGTGAAAGCAGAGCTCTCACAAATTACTACTGGTGGTTCTTGGGGCACCACATGGGATGATGCCAGGGATCAAACCCTGTCTGCTGCGTGCAAAGCAAATGCCTTATAGGCTGTGCTAACTTTCTGGCCCCAAATGACAGTATCTTTACCTAGACCCTAAAGGGTTCAGGAAGGAAGCTTATCAGATATACAAGTGTGTTCTTTCTGAGAAGGAAACTGTGGCAACAGTTGCAGAGAGTCACAGTGCAGACCAGGATGCACTGCAGCAAGTCAGTAACAGCTTTCTGTGGATTTTAAGCATAGGAAAAAAAAGCATAGAAAACACTGGTGGGCAAAGTCTAATATCGTTCCGTTAATTTTATTCTAATATAATTATTTCAAAACTTATCAGTGTTTTCCAAGATGGTGTGATATTTAATATTTCAAAGAACAAAAGTAAAACTAATGCCTATTTTAGAAAATATTTACTTGGTTAAAATATATTCAGCATTCCGCCCTCCATTTTGTTGAGCCTTGTGGCCCCGCCCAGGAGCTGCCCTGGGGCCACCAGCCATAGCATGAAGAGCCTCACAAGCAGCTAGGGAAGCTGGAACTCACAAGAAGCTGGGGAAGCTCGCCCCGGGCCCAGCTGACCATTGGGCCCCCAGGAGAACAGATGGGTTTTGGGAGTGGGCCCATCACCTCTGGGGGGTCCCGGAAGCAGCCGAATGAGACTTCGCCTACCACACTGGCCAGCCCCTTCACTGTCTGAACGCTGGGAAACTGCCTCAAGACCAGATTAAAAGAGCAAAACCAGTTCGAGCCCAGGTAGGCAGCTCCCAGAAGCGGGAATCACTGGGAATTCGTCAGATGGATGGAGTCAGGGGTTGGCCATTCCCCCTTCCATTTTGTCGAGCCTGGTGGCCCGCCCAGGAGCTGCCCTGAGGCCACCAGCATAGCATGAAGAGCCTCACAAGCGGCTGTGGAAGCTGGAACTTCGGCTCATCCTGGGCCCAGCTGACCATGTGCCCCTGGGAGGACAGATGGGTTTTGGGAGTAGGCCCATCACCTCTGGGGGATCCTGGAAGCAGCCGGATGAGACTCGCCCACCACACTAGCCACCACCTTCTCTGTCTGGATGCTGGGAAACTGCCGCACTACCAGATTAACAGAGCAAAACCAGTTCGAGCCCAGGTAGGCAGCTCCCAGAAGCGGGAATCACTGGGAATTTGTCAGATAGAGCCAGGGTCGGCCATTCCTCCCTCCATTTTGTCGAGCCTGGTGGCCCGCCCAGGAGCTGCCCTGGGGCCACCAGCCATAGCATGAAGAGCCTCACAAGCGGCTGGGGAAGCTGGAACTCACAAGAAGCTGGGGAAGCTCGCCCCAGGCCCAGCTGACCATTGGGCCCCCGGGAGAACAGATGGGTTTTGGGAGTAGGCCCATCACCTCTGGGGGTGCGGAAGCAGCCGGATGAGACTTCGCCTACCACACTAGCCACCATCTTCGCTGTCCGGATGCTGGGAAACTGCTTCACGACCAGATTAACTGAGCAAAACCAGTTCGAGCCCAGGTAGGCAGCTCCCAGAAGCGGGAATCACTGGGAATTCATCAGATGGAGTCAGGGGTCTGCCATTCCCCCTCCATTTTGTTGAGCCTCATGGCCCCGCCCAGGAGCTGCCCTGGGGCCACCAGCCATAGCATGAAGAGCCTCACAAGCAGCTGGGGAATCTGGAACTTGGCTCGCCCAGGGCCCAGCTGACTATTGGGCCCACGGGAGGACAGATGGGTTTTGGGGAGTGGGCTCATCACCTCTGGGGGTCCCGGAAGCAGCTGGATGACACTTGCCCACCACACTAGCCACCACCTTTGCTGTCTGGATGCTGGGAAACTACCTCACGACCAGATTAACAGA
Source organism: Cryptotis parvus (assembly GCA_021461705.1). Lineage (NCBI taxonomy): Eukaryota > Metazoa > Chordata > Mammalia > Eulipotyphla > Soricidae > Cryptotis > Cryptotis parvus. The sequence goes on along the minus strand of JAJIBD010013448.1, from coordinate 27,653 downwards.
GCAAAACCAGTTCGAACCCAGGTCGTGCGTCCGTGCCGCGCGGTCCATTAAAATAGTGGAAACAGTAATGTCCTTTAATGCACTGGATTCCACGATGTGCAGGAAAAATTTGGCGGGACGGAGAGATAAAGAGAAGAGAAATGACATACAGAACGCGCCATGTAGTTGAGGTGTGGGAGGCGGGAGGGAGGTGGAGACATTGGTGATGGGAGTTGGGTTTGGGTGGAGGGATGGGTGTTGGAACACTGAAGAACCAAAACTGTACATGAGCATCTTTCAATTGTATGTCTAAAGTGGTGTAATAAAATTTGGGGGGGGGAATAATAAAATAAAATAAAATGAAAAAAAAGAATATAAAAGTTTGTTTATCTATGGTACTTAAAGTATCATGGCATGAAAAAAAGTCATAAATGTAAGAATATATTCTTAAACAACATTAATTTTGATAAAAACTAGACCTTTGTCAACTAATATATTTTATTTATTGGGACAATTTATGTAATTATTCAAATAAAAGTACTACATTTGCTTAAAAAATGAAATATATTCGGCCTTGTTGCCAGAGTGATAGTCCAGTGGTAGGGCATTTGCCTTGCATGCGGCCCATCTAAGTTTGACCCCTGACATCCCATATGGTCCCCTAAGCACTGACCGAGTAGTTCCTGAGTGCAGAGCCAGGAGTAACTCCTGAGTATTGTTGGGTGTGACCCAAATAGCAAATATATATACATATATATACATATACATATATATATATATATATATATATATATATATATATATATATATATATACTCAGCCTTTGAAGTTCTAGGATTGGTATATAGTGTTCAGGGAGGGGCTCCTCTTCCTTTATATTTAGTAGCCAAGACATTGTGTTTCCTGAGGAAGGGGGAAAGAAAGAGAGGGGCTTGTTTCAAGACTGCCTGCACTTTATGGTCATATTTTCAATAAAACTGTTTTCTTTTTTTTTTTGGTTTTGGGGCTGTACCTGGCTGTGCTTACCAGGATAACTTCTGGAAGAGCTCAGGCCATATATTGTTGGGGCGCTCCGCCAGGGGTCCCCGACAGTGCCGGGAAGCGAGTTCCCTTCTACCTCCGAAGCTGGCGAGGAATGGATGAAAACTCAGGAATCCGATGCAGTTTTATTTTTTTATTTTTTTTTTTTTTTCTCTTTGGGTCACACCCGGCAATGCTCAGGGGTTACTCCTGGCTCTGCACTCAGGAATTACTCCTGGCGGTGCTTGGGGGGACCATATGGGATGCCGGGGATCGAACCCAGGCCGGCAGAGGCCTGCTGCATGCAAGGCAAACACCCTACCCGCTGGGCTATCGCTCCGGCCCCTCCGATGCAGTTTTAAAAGGCTTTACTTATCACAGGTTCAGGCATACAAATCAGCAAAAGGAAAAGCCGGGTGCTTAGGATTCCAGGCTAGAACCCCAGCCACGTGTAGGCCAAGATGGCGACCACCACGTGTAAAGGTTTTGTAAAAGGAGAAAAGGCTTCCAAGGGGAATGAGGGCACACAAGGAGAGATCCCACAAAGAAGAAGGCCGGGAGAGCGGGAACCGGCTAGTTTATATCCCTGTAACTCAGACCTTCCTCCCACTGTTATGGAAAGCAGGGAGGGTCCAATGCCCTTTGGTAATCCCTCCCTGCACCTCACCTAGGGCCTTTACTATGCTAATGTTTTGAGCCGAAATCTGCCTGGGAATGCCTTTGTAGTGTAGAGAAGGGGTTTCTGAGATGGCATGTCTCTGTACCAAAGACTAATACTAATGCCAGTTAAATATTTCTCCAAGCCTTCACAAGTCTCTTCTACTTCATTGTAGTTTTATATTTTAGTTGCCTTTGAGTATATCAGGGAGCCATGCTTGTTTGCTTGGAAGCAAACAGCATTTCTCTCTGGTCTAATTACTTAGGGGTCCAGCGTGGCCAGGCTAATATGCTGGTAAGATCTAGCTAGTCCCACGATGATTGTGGTAGCATGGGAGAATATTTATACCAGCTAGTACAGCATACATGGTCGGATAAACTGCCACATTTAGACTACCCCCTTATCTACGGAGTGATTTGCGGGAGGCACTCCAGAGCAGATGCAGCGGCCCTTAGGAGTCCTGCAACAATATATGTGGTGTTTGGAATTGAACACATGTAAAACATTTCTATTTCATTGACATTTTTCATTCAGAAAACACAATTTAGGACTGGAGTGATGAAAGTACAGCAGTAAGGCACTTGCCTTGTATGCTGCCAACGTAGATTTGATCCATGGGATCTTATATGGTCCCCTGAGCACTACCAGAAGAAAATTCTGAGTGTAAAGTCAGGGGTTACCTCTGAGCATGGCCACAAAACAAAAACCAACCAAACAAAAAACCTCCCCAAAAACAAACAAAACCCCTAAACTTAAAAATACTGACTACAATGTTGAGTCACAGAGCGAATTTTCCTCCTTTATAAATTCTGTATGAGTGCTCAGGCCTCTCTTGCAATTTCAAGATAAAATAAGGGGCCAGATCTGATAAGGGGTTAATATCCAGGATCTATCAGGCACTGGTAGAACTTTTCAAGAAGAAAACAGCCAACCCCATCAAAAAAATGGGGAGAAGAAATGAACAAAAACTTCAACAAAGAAGAAATTTGAATGGCCAAAAGGCATATGAAAAAATACTCATTATCACTAATCAGCAGAGAGATGCAAATCAAAACAACAGTGAGATATCATCTCACACCAAAGAGATTGTTACATATCCAAAAGAGCAAGAACAACCTCTGTTGGTATGGATGCGGGAGACAAGGGACTTTCATCCATTGTTGGTGGGATTGTTGACTGGTGCAGCCTTTTCGGAAAACAACATGGACATTCCTACAAAAACTAGAAGTTGAGCTCCCATTTGACCCAGCCAAACCACTTCTGGGAATATACCCTGGGAGGCCAAAATAAATAAATAAATAAATAAATAAATAAATAAATAAATAAATAAATAAATAAATAAATAAATAAATAAATAAACAGTGGAAACACCATCTACACTTCTATGCTCATAGCAGCACTATTCACAATAGCCAGAATCTGGAAACAACCAGAGTGCCTGAGAACTGATGACTGGCTAAAGAAACTGTGGTACATCTACACAATGGAATACTATGCACTGTTAGGAAAAAAAGTTATGAAATTTGCCTACAAGTGGATGGACATGGAAAGGCTCTGCTGAGGGAAAAGAACAGTTATAGAATTACTGTATTTATTTGGGGGGTTATAAAAAAATAGTATCACTTGTCTTTCCGTTGTTCATTGATTTGCTCAAGCGGGCATCAGTAACATCTCCATACGTCCTGCCACATGCTAGTGTAGCCCAAGGTATCTGCTTGCTCCAGGAACATGAAGAGCCTCAGACCATTCCTTCAGGTCATGGGAATGAGGTCATAATTGTTTCTGGTCTTTGGCATATCAAGTACAACATGGGTAGCTTGCCAGGCTCTGTCATGCGGGTGGTATATTCTCAGTAGTAGGCTCTCATCTTATGCATTTATTGATGAACCGCAACAGGGAGCTCTTGGGTGGAGCTCTGACGAGCTGTGGAGTCTGGATGTTGAAAATGGCATCCAGATGGCATCCAAATGGCAAATGTTGAAAATAGTGTGGGAGTTCCTCTGACTTCTGGCAAGGCTCTATTGGAATGGCGGGCCAGGGCTAGAACTTGTCTTCCCTCCTGGGCTCCTCATGATCAGCTGATCACAGAGAAAGTCTGTAGCAGCTCTGCCCTGTGTGTCTACGTCTCTGGATCAGGCATACCTGGGCTTGAAATAGTCTTCACTGTAGTTTTTATCATGCTATAAAAGATAGTATGATAACAATATCCAAAGTCAAGCAAAACATGGATCAGGAGGTCTTTTCAGTGGATGGAATCTACTGCAAGTGTGTGGGAGTCAGAGTTTAGGAAAGAGAAAGGAACAGTGTACTAACAATTGTTGGAAATGATAATACCAACCTAGAACTGAGCATTGAATGTAGGCAAAAGAATATACATGATAACCTCTGAATGTATGTATTGCAAGCTGCAATGTGTAACAGAAGGAAGAGAGAGAGAGAGCTAGAGAGATAGAGACAGAGAAATAGAGACACAGAGACAGAGAGATAGAGAAAGACAGAAAAAGAGACAGAGAGAGAGAGAAAAAAAAAGAAAGAGAGAGAGAAGCAAAGTGCCTGCCATAAAGGCATGCTGGGGGGAGAAGGAGGGAATCAGGGGGCGCTGGTGATGGGAAAAGGGCACTGGTGGAGGGATGATGCTGGAACACTGTATGACTGAAACCCAAACATGAAAATCTTTGTAACTGTATATCTCATGGTGGTATAATAAAAATGGGAAAAAAAGTAACCACTATTTTGTACAAAATAAAGCTCAAGATAAAATAAAATAACATCTAGTTTAAATAAATAAATAAGGGCCAGAGTGATAGTACAGCGGAGAGCATTTGTCTTGCAACTGACCTGGGTTCAATTCCTGGCATCCCATGTGCTCCCGGAGCACTGCCAAGAGTAATTTCTGAGTATATAGCCAGGAGTAACCCCTGAGCATTTGCTGTGTATGACCCAAAAAGCAAAAAAGAAAAATTGAGTACTTTCAGACTTTGACATATACATCTAGGAGATAGCTCCAGGGAGGAGCACAGGACTGGCAAGTATGGGACATTGAATTTAATGCTCAGCTCCAGGAAGGCCCCAGTTATATGTATGTACTTCAAACTACAATGCACAAAAGAAGAGAGAGAGAGAGAAAGACAGAGAGAGATAGAGAGGGAGAGAGAAGAAAAATGTCTACCATAGAGGCAGGTGGGGTGGGTTGGAGGGAGGGAAACTGGGGATATTGGTGACATTGGTGGTGGGAAGTGGGCACTGGTGGAGGGATGTGCTGGAACACTATATGACCGAAACCCAAACATGAACAGCTTTGTAATTATATATTGCATGGTGATAATAAATGTTTTTAAATGTTAAAAAGCAAAGTATGGAGACAAGATGCCACTTTTCCCCTGGATCTTACTACCCTGCTCAGTCCTTTCCCATGGAAGATTAAATCCAGTACCCATTGTTCCTTGACTACAGAGTATTCTGGCTAGAGGGAATATTCATTCACTTAATGAGGTATTAGTATACCATGATGGCTCAAGAATTGAGAGCTGTTAGAATCCTTATGAATCTTAGAATTTTAGAATCTCCAAATAACTGTGTGTGCTTATAGAACTAAGAATGAACAAAACCAATTTGGATGCTAACTTGGAAGTCCCTTGGCCTGTAAGCAAACTTAGAGCATGTTTGCCTTTTAGCTGATGGTCCTGGTCCATCTGGATTAGGCAAGGGGTTACCTTTATTTGGGTACATTTTTTTCAATTACCTTTAGTAGAGTTAGAATCTGATCTTTACAAAAGTTATAGAAACAAGGTTTTCTCTCCACCTTCACTTTAAATTTGTCAGAAGACTTAATAACCCCCAATGGTTCTTTTGCATAAACACAGCAAGACTGGAGAACTCTCCATTTTGGGTACCCTGTTGTTACTGGGAAGAAGTACTGGAGATTGCTAAAACAGATTAAGAGACACCAACAATGGTTGTTAATGTCTTTACCTGTCACTTCAGGGCTACCCCAGGCATGGCCATAACATGAAGATCAGGTTCCATGATGAACTGCAGGTGGCCTCGGGCCTCTTCCACTGGATTTTCAAAAGCAGAGGGTGACCACATCCCTCTTTGGGGCTGAAGTCATCCCCTATTGCAGCAGCCTTCCCTGTTGCATGGCCCAGGCAGTTGTCAGTCACCGCAGATTGGCAGATTCCTCATTCTCCACAGCAGACATGATTTCTGGTCCTTCCTTGAGCTGGCCTGCCTCTATGGTCTCCCTGAGGTCTGTAGGGTACCTATAAAGGTACCTGTTACAACTACCTGCTCCTGTCATTTAGACCAATTCCTTTGACTCTTGTTTTCCCTGGAAGAGGGCTTTGGGGTCCCATAGTTGGCTTTCCTGCCTGCATGAGTGGTTGGCCCTGTTTCAGAGAGGAAATATTTTTTGGTCTGGATTTATGCAAACCAACACAGTGCCATGAAGCATCAAAGAAAATGTGCTGAAGAGAGAAAAGCAAATATTTCACTTTACTTACAATGAGGTGCAATAAACCCATTTGCTGTTGGATCTACTCAAAAGAATAAAGATTTGTAAATATAGAGTACACCATTTTACAAAATCAGGTATAATTTATTAATCCAATGTCAAAACCCTGATTTCCAATTCTTTAAGAGCACTGTAACAGGAGTCCATATTATCACTCTTAATTTCTTTTTTTATTTTTGCTTTTTGGGTCACACCCAGCAATGATCAGGGTTACTCCTGGCTCTGTGCTCAGGAATCACTCCTGGCACTGCGTGGGGGACCATATGGGATAGGGGGATCCAACCCAGGTCGGCTGCATACAAGGAAAATGCCCTACTCGCTGGGCTATCGCTCCAGCTCCTCTCTGAATTCTTTTCCATAGAACTCACCAAAAAGTTACTAGAACAATTCTTAAAGATTTTCTTAGTTTCTCTCCCTCAACACCCTCAAGCCTACACATTCCTTTACATTGATTCTGTCCTATAATTTTTCTTCATTGCACTCCAAAACCAGCTATAGTTTAACAGGATTCCTTTCCTTTTCCCCACTGATATTTCCATCCATTATCTTTCTTACTTGATCACTTTTCATCCCGCTATTCATCTATTTGCCGGAGCAGGCACCAGTAATGTTTCCATTTGATCGTATTACGTGCCAGTGTAGTCCCAATGGCACCTGCTTACTTCTGGAATACAAAGACACTCAAAACATTTGTTCAAGGTCTTGACGAAGAAGTCTGACCATCTTGTTAGGTGAGCGGCCACATGATCTTTTGATGTCTCATGGGATCCAGTTGGTAATGACTCTAGCCCAGTGGTCATCTCCAAATAGCATTAAATGTCCAGCCCATCTGATTTTTGATGCCTTGGCAAATGAGAGAGTGTACCTGACTCTCGATCATTGATAGAGGTTGGAACTCCGGATTCCTTCTCTCACTTGAGTGAGTCATGATATTCCAAGCATAGTTCTTTCGATTGCTCTTTGGGAGACCCGAATACCATTCTCATCCTGCTTTCTTTCTTACTTAAAATACATTATCTAGACTCCTTATAGTCACACCATACAGGTTTAACTTCCTTATCTTTTTTTTTTTACTATTTTATTATACCACCATGAGATATACAGTTACAAAAGATATACAATTAAAAAGTTCATATTTGGGTTCATACAGTGTTCCAGCACCCATCTCTCCACCAGTGCCCATCTCCAACCAACAATGTCCCCGGTTCCTCCCCCTCCCCCAGCCCTCCTCCATGGCAGGTTCTTTATTTCTTTCCCTTTCTCTCTCTTTCTCTTTTCCTTCCCTTCCAGACTATGGATTACAGAACATACATTAAAGGGTTGTCATGTGTATCTTTTTGCCTCTATTTAATGCTCAGTTCTAGGTTGGCATTAGTACTTTTGACAATTGTTAGCACACTGTTCCATTTTCTGTCTTACCTAGCCTCTGACTCCCACATGTTTGTGATATTTTCCACCTTTGACAAGACCTCCTGATCCATGTTTCACTTGACCTTGGATATTGGTATCATAATATGTACATATATATTTATGTCATGCAAATAAATGCAGTCATTCTGTATCTGTCTCTCTCCTTCTGGCTAATTTCATTCAACATAATCTTCTCCATGTCCATCCACTTATAGGCACATTTATAACTTCATTTTTCCTAATAGCTGCATAGTTTTCCATTGTGTAGATGTACCAAAGCTTCTTTATCCAGTCATTGATTCTTGGGCACTTTGGTTGTTTCCAGATTCTGGCAATTGTGAATATTGCTGCTATGAACATAAAAGTAGGGATGGTGTTTCCACTGCATATTTTTGGCTTCCCAGAGTATATTCCCAGGAGTGGTATGGCTGGGTCAAATGGGAGTTCAATTTCTAGTCTTTGGAGGAATGTCATATTGTTTTCCAGAAAGGCTGTACCAGCCGGCATTCCCACCAACAATGGATGAGTGACCCCTTTTCCCCACATCCACACCAGCACTTGTTGTTCTTGCTCTTTTGAATATGTGCCAGTCTCTGTGGTATAAACTGATATCTCATTGTTGTTTTGATTTGCATCTCTCTGATGATTAGTGATGATGAGCATTCTTTCATATGTTTTTGGCCATTCGAATTTCTTCCTTGTTGAAGTTTCTGTTCATTTCTGCTCCCCATTTTTTTCTTCTTTTCTTTCTTTCTTTCTTTCTTTCTTTCTTTCTTCTTTCTTTCTTTCTTTCTTTCTTTCTTTCTTTCTTTCTTTCTTTCTTTCTTTCTTTCTTTCTTTCTTTCTTTCTTTCTTTCTTTCTTTCTTTCTTTCTTTCTTTCTTTCTTTCTTTCTTTCTTTCTTTCTTTCTTTCTTTCTTTTTTTTTTTTTTTGCTTTTTGGGTCACACCTGGCAATGCTCAGGGTTTTCTCCCTGGCTCTGCACTCAGGAATTACTCCCAGCGGTGCTCGGGGGACCATATGGGATGCCGGAGATCAAACCCGTACCGACTTGGGTCAGCCGGCGTGCAAGGCAAATGCCCTACCCGCTGGGCTATCGCTCCGGTCTTCTCCCCATTTTTTGATGGTGTTGTTTTCTTCTTGTAAACTTCTACCAATGCCTGATATATCCTGGATATTAACCCCTTATCCAATGGGTATTGGGTGAATATTCTTTCCTATTCTGTGGACTGTCTTTGTATCTTGCTCACTGTTTCTTTTGAGGTGCAGAAGCTTTTAGTTTCATGTAGTCCCATATGTTTATCTTTCCTTCTAGTTGCTTTGTTAGTGATAACTTCCTTATCTTACTGAACTTGCGAGGCTCTGCTGGGGTGGCAGGCCAGGGCTAGAACCCACTTTCCCTCGTGGGTGCCTCATAATCAGCTTGGCACAGGGAGAGCTGGTAGCATCTCTGCCCCCATGTATGTGAGTTTTTGACTCACATTTATTCATAAATAAATGCTCAAGATTAGAGGTGACTACAAGAGTATATCCCCCACGGCAGAGCCTGGCAAGCTACCTGTGTCGTATTTGATATGTCAAATACCGCAACAAAATGGTGGTGGGGTGTTGTGTCTTTGGGGAGGGAGAAGGGAGAGAAGAAAAAAGGGGGGGGGGGGGGGGGGGGGGGGGGGGGGGGGGGGGGATTATAGAACTCATTCCTATGACCTAACGGAATGGTTTGAGGCTCTTCATGTTCGTGGAGCGAGCAGATGCCCTTGGGCTACACAACATGTGACAGGATGTATGGAGATGTTACTGGTGCCCGCTCGAGCAAATCAATGATCAACGGGAAGACAAGAGATACAAGTGATACAAGTGATGTTACTGAACTTAATACAGGCTGATCTCCCAAGAAATTTGGAAACAAGTAGCTAATTATCTCATCTAGCATGACAAATCTACTTTAAAAAGCATTAAATCAGTTCCACAGATATCCAAAGTTTGAGATGCTTACAATTAAATTTCTTATAAATATACACTTGGCAAAAGTTTACTTCATATAAGGAATTACCCAGAAAACATTTAAAATTTTCCCTTTAGAATTTTAATTTCTAGGAAAACACAAACATTGCAAAGTTAAAATACTCAAAGAGTACTACCAAGAAACAGTAAATATTTCACACTTGTGAATAAGGTGCTCAAAATCAAGATAGGTTGATACCTTGTGTACAAAGGTCACATGAAACAAAGTTGTTTTAACAATAGCACGCATTCTCATAGAATGACAGACTAATAGCCTGAAAGAGTTAAGGAGTTATTTCCCCACATTTTTTCCTGTAATTCTCCAATTTCAGAAACCACCAAAGTTGAAGCAGTGGCTGACTTAAAAGGCATCATTTAGCATACAGCCTCCGTTATTTCAAATCATGAGTTATCTATGACAGACAATTCCACACAGAAGAAACAAACATATGTTTCCAGACACAGCAAAATACTTACTAAAGTTTTTAAATGCAAGCGTAAGAACATACTTGATCTGCCAATGTTTATGAAGACGTGGAAAAACCATTTTGATTAAACCTTTTAAAATTTAGACATGCTGATGTAAGTCTATGGAGTTATTCTGGCACATATAGCATCTTAGCTTTTCTTAAATCTTTCTAGAGCAAGCATTTCATAATTAGTTAACAAATTTATTTATTTATTTACGTATTTATTTATTTATTTATTTATTGCTTTTTGGGTCACACCTGGCGATGCTCAGGGGTATTCCTGGTTCTGCATTCAGGAATTACTCTTGCTGGAGCTCAGGGGACCATAGGGGATGCCGGGGATCGGACCCCAGGTCGGCTATGTGCAAGGCAAACACCCTACCCACTGTGCTATTGCTCCAACCCCTGGAATTCCACTTTTACTAGTTTCTTCTTTCATAACTACTAAGTTCAAATTCCAAATTTCCTTTATTAGGATCACATGCATGTTAAGTTTTCTGATACTTTCAATTTCTATCCATTAGCATTCAGAAACTTTAACCCTTAACATAACAGATTCCTAATTCCAAAAAGAAAACTGTAACTCACAGGAATCAGTTATTTTCAACAATTCCAGACCTTTTAAAATTTGATTCTGTCTTATACAGTTTTATCTGACATGACAGATAACATGTCAAAGAGAGTCTCTGAATTTATCTTTGGCAAGGAAGTTTACTCCATAACAATTAACCAAGAATATTTAAGAGTTCCATCCTGAGAACTCTGACTCTTGCCGGAGCATGGGGCGATGACCCCACCTGCGAGTGTTTCCTCGCTGGGGCATAGGGCAACAACCCCTCCCGTGAGTGTTTTTCCCTCGCTGGGTCATGGGGTGAAGACCCCCTAACGTGAATCTTTTCCTAGCCAGGATAAGGGGCAGCGACCCCTCCCGCGAGTTTTTTTTTCTTGCTGGGACATGGGGTGGCGACCCCCCCTGCGAGTCTCTTTCTTGCTGGGGCATGGGATGGCGACCCCTCCTCGGGGAGTTTTCTGGGTTAAAAGTTTTGCCAAGGAACCATTATGTTTTAGTTTTTTTCTTTCATGGGTTGCTGCCAGTACACCAAAAATATGGGATAATTCTGCCTCTCTACAAAGAGTACCCCTTGGCTTGCTTGTTAAAACACTGGAAGAACCTCCAACTAGGTAGCCCAAGCAAGAGTGTCTTAAGGACCTTTGCAACAGCATGTGGCCTAAATACTAGCTAGAACACGGGGGAAAATGGCTAGTAAATGGTAGCTTGCATTACGAAACCCTCTTGCAGCTAGACTGTTTTTTGCAAGAAGCAAAATAAATAGGATAAAATTTCTAACATCCGGGCCTTCATGGCATTGTACCAGGCTTTGAAAAGAAAAGAAACTATCAGATTTGCTGCATGTGTGTCTCAGGAGTAAAGGAACCAGAACAGGACCCCACACTAACTGCACTGGCTGGAGCCCCAGAGGCTCCATCTTGTCTCCAACTGCACTGGCACCTTTGGAGCCTGCAGAAGCTTCCAAGAAGGCTGGGTCTACTACTGCTGATGAGTCCCTCCCTTCCAGGGATCACCTCAGGCAGCTCAGGCTTCACCTCATAGATCTAGGCTTCCTAGAGGAGAACAGCTCAGCAAAAGATACTTGCAGGAAAGCCCACTGTGTCCACTGTGGTCTAACACAACTCAGGAGGGCAGCTCTCCCTAAAAGGGGCTAGTGCAGCAGGGTGTATTTGCAGAGGAGCTTGCAACAAACTGGAAAGAGCTCAGGCATCTATCTCTCCCCAGAAGCGGCCTGGCAGGGTGCACTCAAGGCTGAGCCTATTATCATTCCAAACCTGCTGAACCCACCTAAAAGTCCCCTAAGGGAAGTGGCTAAGGGAGAAGCAGGCAGAGAGAAAAGTCCACACCCCTTCTCAATGAGCTTCACTGATGCAAGCAGCAACTAGAGACATTTTGGGAAATCCTTCAAAGTTTACAAAGGAATTTTGAGCCCTATCCTTTGCTTTTGAATTCACCTGGAATAACAAATAATTTTGCCCAATTGTTACACGCAAAAAGTGAGAGCATAACAGGCCCTGTGCAGATGAGAACTGGCTGCTGACCTTGATTACCCTGTAGGCTTAATCAGTTTTTCCTTAACAGATCCAGAATGGGATTATCAAACCAGAGAAGGCAAGAATATTCCCAGAGGAATCCCCATACCATGAGGGCTGCCATTTTTCACATCCAGACTCCCAGCTCGTCAGCTCCACCCAGCAGAAGAGCTGATCACAAGCCGGAACCCACGGCCACAAAGTGGCCATGAGGTTCATCAATAAATGCACGAGATGAGAGGCGACTACAAGAATATCCCTCTGGCATGGCAGAGCCTGGCAAGCTACCCATGTCATATTTGATATGCCAAATACCAGTAACAATTATCAGACCTTATGCCAAATACCAGACCTCATTCCCATGACCTGATGGAATGGTTTGAGGCTCTTTATGTTCCTGGAGCGAGCAGATGTCCTTGGCCTACACTAGCATGTGACAGGATGTATGGAGATGTTGCCGGTGCCCGCTCGAGGCAAATTCATGAACAACGGGAAGACAAATGATACAAGTGATCCCTAGAACATTGGTTTCAGGACTAGTATAGAGACAAAGCAGGGTTAAAACACATCATTACCATAAATAGTGAGAATCTCACACCTGTTGATAAAATTCTTCTAAGGTCAGGACTAGATTTTAATACTTGATGCCAAAGCTGACATGAAATTAAATCACTTTAACAATAGTTCGTATTTTCATGTCCTATGCATACTAATTCCAATTTTGCATTCTAGAAACCACTAAATTTGAATCATTTCTTTGCAGCAGTGGCTAATATTTAAAACAGCCACCTTCCCTGCCCTCCTCTAGTCTGTATCAGCTGACTCTGACAGACTACACTTTGGAAGGGACTGGAAGCTCCTTCCAGGAGGGGAAACAAAGGGAGCTCCTGCCTATAAACCTGCCAATCAATACAATTATACCCCCCTCTTTTCTCTTTACAAATTTTATCACAATTATATTAAATTACAAATTATCTAAATCAGGGCTGGAGTGATAGCACAGTGGGTAGGTCATTTGCCTTACACACAGCTGACCCAGGTTCGGTCCCCGGCATCCTATATGGTCCTCTGAGCACTGCCAGGAGCTCTTCCTGAGCGGAGAGCCATGAGTATTCCCTGAGCATCCCTGGATGTGACCCAAAAAAAGCAAAAACAACAAACAAACAAAAAACCAACAAAACCAAATTCTCTAGATCAGAAAACCTTAACAATTCCATGTAGAAACATTCACTTCTAAACATAGACAGTAGCTCTTTGACTTTTACTAAACATTTCAGATACCAGAGTAAGAAAACATTCTTTGGGCCACCTGCCCCTCAAGGTGTTGCAGCTGTGGCTGTGGTTCCCAGCTGAATTGGCAGGTGGCAGACAGGAGATAGGCTTGTCTATACCCCCAGGGCTCTGCCCTGTGGGCCCTGGATGGTGGATGGTCTGACATAGGAAAGAATAGTGCACAGCCACTCAAGAGGCTTAGATAACAAAGTAGGCTAGGACCAGATCCTTCCCAGGATCTTTCATATCTGCACAACATAATGATCATTGTAGTTGTAACAAGCTGGGGGAGATTGATGGAGAATGAGGAACTGATGCAGGTGGGCCTCAGGGTGGCTTATGTGAGACCGAAAGGGGAGAAAGATGGTCGCTTTCTCCCCAGCTGCCTCTGCCGCCAGGGACCCTCTGGGTGGGCTTAGGACTGACAAAGTCTGTGATGAGCCCCTGCATGGCGTGGGCCTAAGCACCACCAGCCCCACGAGGTGGCCATCAAGCCACACCAGATGTCCACTTGATCTCTAGGCACAGGAGTTGATCCCCACCATCCCAGATTTCTCAGGGAGCCATGGACTCAGGCTGGAACGAGGAATTGCTTTTTGTAGGAAAGGAAAATCAGTCCTAGGCCTTACCCAGGGTTGCCTTAGGGTTCTTGTCTTCCTTGAAGAAAAAGAATTTTCAGGAGTCAATGAGCAGTGAAGTAAACCAGGTTTTATTAAGGGGATTTAGGAAAGGGATGGAGGAGGGAAAGAAAGAAAAAGAGAGTACACATCTCAAGAGGGGAGATGTGGGCAACACACGTGCTCAGGCACTACAGTGCTTGGCCACATGGGTTCAGGCAGCATGTGTGTCCATGCAGAATGAGTGCACAGTCCTTTGGTCAGTACGGCTTTTATAGATTTCTCCCCAAGTTCATCCCATATGGGGCTATGGGGCTTCAACCTAGGTTGCTAGGGCCGTTGCCAAGGGGAGTAGACTTTGGGAGTGGTCTTCTTTGACTGGAATGCTTTGGAGTTTTCTGTGAGCTGGGTCCTGGGCCCGGAAGGCTGATTTATTTTCCTTAGGAGATTTAATGATCTAAAGCCTTTAGAAGGGCCAATGGTGTATGGGCTTCACACATTCCCTTTGGCCTTCCCTTCCCCAGGGTCTATTACTGATAGTGGTCTTATCAAGTCTGGTTTTGGTTTTCAAACAGGCGTGGCTCTGTATTTCTTCTTCTTCAGGAATTTTTATTGCCATGTGGCACCCCTGTCTGTCTGCGTACAACAGAACTATAATGTCACATTAGAAATCACTACTGAATATACACATAGGTGATTGCATCACAAACCGTGGTGCAAGTCAGAAGGTATAGGAGAAGAGAGAGAGAAATACAGAGATAGAAATAGAGATAGAGGGGCCGGAGTGATAGTCCAGCAGGTAGGGCATTTGCCTTGCACACAGCCGACCGGGTTCGATCCCCGGCATCCCATATGGTCCCCTGAGCACTGCCAGGGAGTAATTCTTGAGTGCAGAGCCAGGAGTAACCCCTGAGTATCGCCGGGTGTGGCCCAGAAAGCAAAAAAAAAAAAAAGAAATAGAGTTAGAGAGAAAGATGAGAGACTCAGATGCATGGGGGGGAGAACTGCCATCTCGCTCTCTCCTAGCTCAGCTGACCATGAGGCTCCCAGGAAGCAAGATGGGTTTTGGGAGTGGGCCCATCACCTCTGTAGGGCCTCGGAAGCAGCGGATGAGACTCTCTCACCATAATAGCTGCCATTTTCACAGTCCAAACCCCACAACTCATCAGAACCCACACAAGAAAGATGCTGATCTCAAGACCAGCTCAGAGCAACTGATTTCGAGCCCAGTAAGTGGCTCTCAGAGGCGGAAATCACTGAGTGTTTCTGAAGATGGAGCTGGGGTCCCCATTCCCCTCTCTGACCCATCCTAGAGGCCTAGTGGCCCCGCCCACCAACTGCCTCGAGGTTCTTGGCCATGATGCAGAGACTCAGAAGCAAGGGGGAGAGCTGCCGTCCAGCTCTCCCCAAGCTCAGCTGATCATGAGGCTCCCAGGAGGCCAGATGGGTTTTGGGAGTGGGCCCATCTCCTCTGTAGGGCCTCGGAAGCAACTGGATGAGACTTGCTCACCATAAGAGCTGCCATTTTTGTGGTCCGGAACTGGTACATCAAAGTAGTGGAACCAATCATATTCTAGAATAAATTACAATCTACAATGTGTAAGAAAGGGAAGCGAAGGAGGGGGAGGAGAGAGGAAATAAAGATTCTGCCATGGAGGCGGACTGGGGGAAGGGGGAGGGAGGTGAGGGAGGTGGGGACATTGGTGATGGGAGAAGGACAGGGGTGGAGGAATGGGTGTTGGAACACTGTAGAACCAAAATTCAAACATGACTATCTTGTATATCTATATTAAAAAAAAAAAAAAAGAAAACATTCTTTGATTTACTTTTGATAGCTTTTTGATAGCTTTTGAACCTCAGTTATTTATGGAGAAGCCTAACTTCTTTTATTTTTCATTTTGGGTCACACCCGGTGACACTCAGGGGTTACTCCTGGCTTTTTGCTCAGGAATTACTCCTGGCAGCACTCGGGGTCCATATGGGAGGCTGGGGATTGAACTCTGGTCGTTCATGTGCAAGGCAAATGCCCTACCCCACTGTGCTATTGCTCTGGCCCTAGCCAGACTAGATTTTTATAGAAAAATGCAGCCGTTGCACAGAGCTCTGATCTCACCTCTGGTTCCTGGCTCCAGCTCCACAACCCTTTCCTGATGTTAGTAATTATTTAACTTTTTCCAATAAGAAATTTGGATTAAGAATAAGCAAACAATTTTCTGTCTCTCTGACCAAGGGGATAATTGAGGTGGGTGAAGAAGGACAGAACCATCTCCAGAGAAAACTGGGCCCTGCAGGACTATTGAGTCTATCCTGTGTTCCTCCACCCTTCCAAACCTTCCCATCAGGTCAGAAAGAGATACTTTTGCATTAAGCCAGCAAAACCAAATTATGAATCTAGAACAGTGGTGCATTTTAGCATCTTAATTCAACAATACAAGACACCAAACAATCCAATCAATACTGACAAAGAACAAAAGCAACACCAATATATGGAACACAGAAGACAAATATCAGCTGAATGCTCTCACCAATTCCTGCTTACACACACCCATCCTGATGTGGGCAGGCAGAAAGGGGGGTCCCCCACATGGCAATGAATTCTTGCCCTAAGGCTCTTCAATCACCTTTTGGAACCAGGAACCAAGACATAATGAGACCCATTAACCAACAACAAACCATGATGGAACTGGATCAACCTTTCTCTGCCCAGCCACTTAATCCGGCTACATTCTAGGACAGAAGATCCAGCAGGAACAGAAGTCAAGAAAAGAGATTTTCAAAGAAGACCACTCCCAAAGTCTACTCCCTTGGCAAAGGCCCTAACAACCTAGGTTGGAGCCCCATATGGGAGTAGCTTCGAAGAAATCTATAAAAGCCTTTCTGACCAAAGAACGGCGTGCATATATGCTGCCTGAGCCCATGTGCTGCTTGAGCCCACGTGGCCAAGCACATGTGGTCTCCAAGCACATGTGGTCTCCAAGCACATGTCTTGCCCATATCTCCCCTCTTAAGATGTATATTCTCTCTCTCACTCACTTTCACTCCTCCTTCTCCTTCCTAAAACCTCTATAATAAAATCTGTTTTACAATCTGCACTTCTCATCTATTCCTAAAAAATTCTTTTTCTGTGAGGAAGACAAGAAACCCCTGGGTAAGATCTAGGACTGACTTGCCTTTTATCAGTCCTTAGCCTGCCAAGCAGTTTCTGGGTGGCAGAGGCAGCTGAGTGACCATCTCTCCCATCTTCCGGCCTCACATAAGCCACCGTAATGCCCACCTACATCAGTTCCTGAATCTGAAACTGGACCCTACCAAAAGTTGTCCGCTGACCTGCCTCTAGGAGAGGACAATTCCTGCCTTCCAGCGTGTCTGCTGGCCTCAGCCTCACGTCAGAAATCCCTGTTGGGGGCCCTTAAGGAAAAAGGCACACAGACCCACCAACTGCCTACCAGAGTATCCGCTGACCCTGGCCTCATGTCGGAAATTTGCCTGGGCTATTACAGGATCCAGAACCAGGTGGAACTTGAACCCACAATGGAGACCTACTCAGATCTCTCTAGTCGGAGGTGGCCAATCCTCCTCTCCACAGTTACCTTGGACCTCGGTTTCAGGAGGCGTCTATTCTCCAGAGGCCCATTGATTCTGTATGAGCAAGAAGCCAGGAGTAACCCCTGAGCATTTCTGGGTGTGTACCAAAAAAAGGCAAAAAACAAAACAAAACAAAACAAAAAAACAAATATTATTAGAGTCCAAAATCAACTATCCCTTCGAAGAACAGAGATCACACACAATAATGCCAGTCACACAGTGAGGTTAATTTCCAGCAAGCTGACTCCAAGAGTCCTCCTGATGCAGCAGGTTTCAATCAAGGTCCCTGAGCATAGTAAGGCAGAAGTTTTATAGCTTGTTCAAAATAACTCATTTTCCTTAGCTCAATGGTTATACCTATTTTTGTTTCATGTATGTGAAAACATCCTGGTGGTTTTGACAAAATAAGCCTTATATTAGCAGAGAGCATTATCTGGTCCCATGGCTCCCCCACCCACATTCAATGTTTATGGCTGATTAAGTTTTGTAGTTCTTAGTTTCTGCTTCTCACGTTCATGTCCTCAGGGTCACAGTGGAGGCTTAAGATGGTTCTTGGTCTAAGGAGTTCTTTATGTCTAGGGGCTAGTTTTGCTTACTTGAGCCTCTAAAAACCATTTTACCCCTTTTATATATTATTCATCTATTTATCTCTTTATTGCTGTTTATATTTGTTGGCAATGCTGGTCTGTCAAACCCCTGGTTTTACACATGGTGGCAAGTGCTCTACTGCTGAGCTACATCCTGGCCTCATTTTTTCCTCATTTTCTTTGGATTTCAGTTCTATAGATATTTTCCCCCAGGATACTTCCTCAACTGGTGACACAGGTGTTTTCTTATTTCTTCCATCTCTCTCTCTCTCTCTCTCTCTCTCTCTCTCTCTCTCTCTCTCTCTCTCTCTTTTGGGTCACACCAGCCATACTCTTTGGTTACTCCTGGCTCTGCACTCAGGAATTACTCCTGGCAGTGCTCGGGAGCAAAAAAAAAAAACAAACCCAAAATTAGTCTTTAAGGCGAATGCTTTAAAATTACTTGTACGCCCTTAAGAGAAACCCATTTATTTCTAAAGAAATCATCAGTTGGAAAATGGGAAGGCTGTGACAGACACCCCCTCACTCCTCATCCTTCACTTCTTCCTCTGAGACTCAGGGTTTGTTTCGTTTTACGTTTTATTCCTGAAAGAACTGCACTTCTCAACAGAAAGAGCGAAATCTTTCTGAATCACGCAATCAACTTTCCCTGCAAGGTCTTTAATTTTAATTTTTTTGCTTTATGGGTCATACCCAGCGATACTCAGGGGTTACTCCTGGCTCTTTGCTCAGGAATTACTCCTGGCAGTGCTCAGCAGACCATATGGGATGCCAGGAATCGAACCTGGGTTGGCTGCATGCAAGGCAAACGCCCTCCCGGCTATACTATCATTCTGGCAGCCCCCTCCCCCTTACCCCGCCACCCACAAGGCCTTTCTCATTGCCTTGAAAATTCTAATGCTCCGTCCGCAAGAGTACTTGTGAGAAATAAACCTTCCTTACAAATTGGGTTGTGTCTTAGGGGTGGAGAGGCAGGTGGGAGGTAATGGTGGACGCAGAGTTCAGGCTTAGCAGTGATGGTCAACATCACCAGGGAGTTTTATAAGTGGGACAGACCAACTTCCGTGTCACCCAGGACTGGATGAACTGGCACTGGGCAAGCAGTCACCCCTGTCGCTTTCAAGGGACCACAATTCAGGGCATCCAAAAACAAACTAGCCGACGGCAGCCCTGCTGGTGACCATGACCTCTTGATTTGCCACAGGAGGAGGGATGAAGGAACTCAGAGATAGAGAGAAAGAGAGAGAGAGAGAGAGAGAGAGAGAGAGAGAGAGAGAGAGAGAGAGAGAGAGAGAGAGAGAGAGACGTGACCCATCATGACCACCCAAGGCCATGGGTATGTTCTTGGAATCTCTTTAAGAGTTGCTCAGTGCAGGGCCAGAGACAGGACATCTGGTAGGGTACTTGCCTTGCACGGGCTGGCCTGGACTCCATCCCTCATACCCTATGGGTTGTACCCTATGGGTTGGGGCCTCTGGGCACTGGGAGACCTTTTGGCTATTTATCTATTCCACACTGGCCGGGCTTGGAGCAGGAATTTGGGCTCCTCCTCCCATTCCTCTACCTCCATGTTAGCGGGTGTGGCTATGAGCTCCCAACCACCACAGCCAGCAACCCCGGAAAGAGACACTCCAGTTCCACAGCTGCTCTGGTGCGTGGTCACTCTGCAGCTGCATGACAGTCTTAGATAGTAATAGAAGTTAGGACCAGGCTCTTCCCAGGATCTTTTACATTTATACAGTTCTAGGCAGGTTCTAGCTGTGGCCCATCATCCCATGAGCCTAGCAAGAAGCCAGAGGAACCCCCACACCATGAGGTCAGTCATTCTCAACATCTGGACTCCACAGCACCTCAGAGCTCCACCCAAGAGAAAAGTTGATCTCTCCCCACTGAGGTTCATCAGTAAATGCTCGAGCTGAGAGCCTTCTACTGAGAGTATACCACCTACACGGAAGAGCCTGGAAAGCTACCCATGTTGTATTTGATATGCTAAAAGCCAGTAACAATTATGGTCTTCATTCCCATGACCTGAAGGAATGGTTTGAGGCGCTTCATGTTCCTGGAGCGAGCAGATGCCCTTGGGCTACACTTGCTTATGACAGGACATATGGAGATGTTACTGGTGCCCACTCGAGCAAATCGATGAACAACAGGAAGACAAGTGACACAAGTGAAGTGCTCGGGGGGCAAATGGCTTACCCACTGTATTATCTATCTGGCCCCTTTGATAACTTGATCACTTGATATCCAGTTTTTCGTCAATTTGCTCAAGTGGGCACCAGTAACTTTTCCATTTCTCCCTGTCACATGCCAGTGTAGCCCAATGGCATTTGCTGGCCCCTTTATTTCACTTCTTTGCCAAAGGTCAGTTTACTTCCATAAAGGGACTAGGAAGCAGAAGAGTGTGTACTGTAATAAAAAGCCTCACATGTGTGTCTTGCCTGAAAGGGAATTTCAGGTACTCCATCATCCCCTGAACACTGCAAATGGCTTTCCTCTGTCCCAGTTACCAAGTAGCACCTCTATAGCAGGCAGCATTGGGCTAAGGAATGGAAGTGCTGCAGGTGATCATCTAGGGTCTGGGGTTCTGACCACTCTCTGGTCCTGATTAAAGAACCAAGGATGAGTCAGAAACCTGAGCTCCAGGGCTCTCACTATTCACTTGGTCTCTGATCCTGTTCTGTGTCAGCAACAGCTCAGGAATCCTGTGTGAGAGAGACGTGCTTGCTGGGACCTTAAGTGGGACAATAAGCACTTCTGAAGGCACAAGATTTCTACTAACCCTGAGATCCTCAGTGAAACAGGAACTATTGACTGCTTCGTGACCTAGATGATTCTCAAGATCCGCATTTAGGTTGCAGACATTGTTCTTGGCCATATGCTCATTCATATGTATGTCCTTTTCTTGGCTCATTAAGTCAGTTTCTGTAACATAGTTTTACAAAGTCTAGCAAGGTGTCTGAGTTTGGAGGAAGGCAGGGGAGGAGGAAGAGCTGTAGACCAGCCCTGACTGCCTCTCATGTCAGGACTGCTGGGGGCAGGGGTGGCACACTGGAGGAGACAGGGCAGCCCTAGCCATGTGGGACTTCATTCCAGGGTATGGCAGCAATGAGCGACTCAAACAAACTAGACCAGAGAAAAAACTTCCCTTTAGCTGTCAGGAATTCTTTCTGGGGTGTGGTACAGTAAAATGCGGGGCAGACTTCACTTAGCATGCCTTGTCCTTTCATCTATGAGTGGTGACCAAACACTGAAATGGCTTGTTTGCATCTTTACCTAGACTCATAAATGAGAGGTGGAGTAAAAAACAAACTTAGACTTGTGAGCAGTCAGCAAAGTAGAAACAATCCTATTTGTCCTCCAACAGGTCTGTGACATCAAGAGCTTGCTACCAGTCATTTCCAGCATATGATCTATTTGATATATAAGCTCATGGCTCACCCCCCCTGCCCCTCTGACATATTTCCACTTCCCTCTACCTTTATTTTTGGTGCACATTGAACCCTTCAGCATGGCAGCTACCCAGAAACCTTCTGATTTAGTGACACTCACCTGCTCCAGTCCAGGCTCACTCTTTGCTCCACATGTATACTTCTCACATCCAAAGTGGCCTTGAAGAGTCACACTTCAGGTACTTCATTTTTGTGCAACCTTTTCCCCATAGAGTCTGGATTAGTCCTGTGGTCCACAGCATGTTATGGAAATGAGACTGTTATATTAGAGGCTGCTTATGTTGAACGTTTTTATAGCATATATTGGACTTTTTGTGTGCTAGGGGAAGCCAACCTCTAGGAATAAACTAGGACTACATTGTGACCTCTGTGCTGGAAAGAAGCCTGATCATATAGAGACAGTCTGGAGAGAAACCTAACCTGCTTCTGTTAGAGTCTCAGGTAAGCAAAAGTGAGCCACTGGACACGAGGGACTCCATCTTAGACAGAGTCACCTTGGGCCTCCACTGTGACTCTGAGGACATGACCTCAAGGAGTGGGAACTAGGAACTATAAAACTTAATCAGCCATAAACATTGAATGTGGGTGGGGGAGCCATGGGACCAGATACTGTTCTCTGCTAATGTAAGGCTTATTTTGTCAAAACCACCAAGATGTTTTCACAAAACAAAAATATGTATAACTGTTGAGCTAAGGAAAACAAGTTATTTTGAACATGCTATTAAAACCCCTGCTTTAACCGCCAGTAGTAATTTCTGAGTGCAGAGCCAGGAGTAACCCCTGAGCATCGCTGGGTGTGACCCAAAAAAAAAAAAAAAAAAAAAAACCAACCCAAAAACAACCACCTGCTTTAGTATGCTCAGGGTCCTTGATTGAAACCTGCTGCGTCGGGTGGACTCTTGGACCCCAGTTAGCTGGAAATAAACCTTGGCTGTGCAACTTGCATTATCATGTGTGGTCTTGTTCTTTGGAAGGGGTAGTTAATTTCTTTTTTTTTTTTCTTTTTTTTGGGTCACACATGGCAATGCTCAGTGGTTTCTCTCTGGCTTTGCACTCAGGAATTACTCCTGGCGGTGCTCAGGGGACCATATGGGATGCCGAGGATCAAACCCAGGCTGGCAAGGGCAGGCCTTGTGCAAGGCAAATGCCCTACCAGCTGGACTATCGCTCTGGCCCCAGGGGGGTAGTTAATTTCAAACTCTAACATTTCCGGCTGTATCCGTCATCCATTGAAGGAGCAGACATGAGAATACTCTAAGACTCTTAAGATTCAGATGATGCCTGACCCAGCTGCTCTCTGATAACTATGAGACTCCAGAGAGAGCAGTACTGAAGCCTAGTCAACCCACATGGCCATAAGAGAAAATAACTCTTAGTTGGAGCTCCTGGGCTTTCTCGTGCTACGTTATGCAGCAATAGAGAATAGGAACACCCTTTAGGATAGGATTACCATGAGAATAGCATAATATTTTCCATTTTTGTTTGTCAATTTGGCTATGTCTGAGACTATGACTAATGTGGGGGTCTTCTGATGTCTGTAAGAACTAACTCATTCCATTTAGAGGCATGACTATTGGAGTATTTTGAAAACATCTACTTTGTTGAAACCATTTCTTTCCTTCTTTCCCTCTGTCCCCCTATTCCTCTTCTGGTCATGTATCACAGTAATTTCTGGACATCACATTGTCTGTTAATTTATTTGGGACCACACTTGGGGGAGCTCAAGGGTCATTTTATACAGTGCTTGTGGGATGGTATCAGGCATGGACCAGTATCAGGCATGGAACCAGGGCTCCTGCATACTAAGACCCAATCCTTCAAACCATTTTTCTTGCCCTCACATTGCATACGGAATAGTCACTAGCTAGGAAAATGCTTTTAGAGCAACACTTACCTAGGTGTCAGGGGGCCCTAGCCAGCAGCCCCCAGCACAAAGGAGGGAGACCTAGATCTTGCTGAACTTCATCCCTACAAAAGGAGAGGGAATGACTTAAGAGAAACTCTGCCTTGCCGCTGCTGCAGAAAGGAAAAGGAAGACACCAATGCAGCGAAGGGTTCTGGAGAGCAGTTCCCCTTTTATTGAGCACAGCCAAAGCCTTTATACAGTTCCTGGGTAGGGGGATACAAGCACAAGTTGTGCAGCACCCACAAACTCCGTGGCCATAGAGTGACAGCACCTGCAAACTCCTGGGCCGTTGGAATAGAATAGCAATTAGAGATTCCTGTAGTCAGAAGACTAGGTGCATTCCGTCTTAGCTTAGGGGCACACCTTCCTGGAAGTACTGATGTTTTACACGTGGATGTATTTTGGTCTTTATTGCCCTAAGAACAGGGCCTACTTCTGGGTCCCATTTTCAGGGCCCCACAGTGGGAAAGTGCCATGCCCCAAGACTTGCTGCTCAGAGCCCAACACCTAGGCAGTATCTCTTTGAAGACAAAGAAAGCAAGAGGCAGGAATCAGTGCCAGAGGTGGGAGAGACACTGGTCTTCCTCATTCCTTGGCGTGAGCTTTCTACCAGGTTTTATCCTGAGGTCTGGCCTTCGGTGACAGTCACCTTTCCATTGCTGTTTCCTTATTTATTTCTATTTATTATTATTTTTAACTACACCTATTTAAAGGCTCAGGTAAGTAAAAAAGAGCCACTGGACATAAAGGACTCCATCTTTAGACCAAGAGCCATCATAGGCCTCCATTGTGACACTGAGGATGTGACTCCCGAGAAGCTGGAACTAGGAACTACAAAAATTTAATCAGCTTAATCAGCCATAAACATTAAATATGTGTGGGTGAGCCATGGGACCAGATAAGGCTTATTTTGTCGAAATCACCAGGATGTTTTCACAAAACAAAAATATGTATTAACTATTGAGCTAAGGAAAACAGTTATTTTGAATAAGCTATAAAAACCCCTGCCTTAGTTTGCTCAGGGTCCTTGATAGAAACCCACTGCGTCGGGCGGACTCTTGGAGCCCAGCTAGCTGGAATTAAATCTCACTGTGCGATTAACACTATGGTGTGTGGTGTCTGTTCTTTGAAAGGGGTTGTCAATTTCAGACTCTAACACACTCAAAAGTGCTGAGATTTCTCCTGGCTCTGTGCTCAGGGATCATCCCTGGAAGTGCTCAGAGGACCATATGGAGTGCTGGAGATCAGATCAGGGTCCCCTGTGTGCAAAGCATAAGATTTAACCCCTGTATTAGCTCTCCAGACCTTGAAAAAATTTTTTTTTTTTTTGCTTTTTTTTTGGGTCACACCCGGCAATGCTCAGGGGTCTCTCCTGGCTCTGCACTCAGGAATTACTCCTAGCGGTGCTCGGGGGACCATATGGGATGCCGGGGATCAAACCCGTGCAGACATGAGTCAGCTGCAAGGCAAACGCCCTACCCGCTGGGCTATCCCCTCCGGCCCCGGGAGACCTTGAAATTTTAAACAAATATTTCTTTTCTTTTTTTTTTTTTTTTGGGTCACACCCGGCAATGCTCAGGGGTTACTCCTGGCTGTGCACTCAGGAATTACTCCTGGCGGTGCTCGGGGACCATATGGGATGCTGGGGATTGAACCCGGGCCGGCATAGGCCGGCCACGTGCAAGGCAAATGCCCTACCCGCTGGGCTGTCGCTCCGCCCTTAAACAAATATTTCTAATATCTATATTTCTGTTGAGTTTTCATTCCCTGTCTTGGAAAAGATATTGAAGAGTCCCCATTCCCCAAGTCCAACAAGACAAAGTTAAATTTTTCAAAAGGAACTTTTACTAGGAAACTAAAGGGAACCAAACAGAATACAAGAGAACAGAGGAAAAGTTACAGATGGGCTAAGGAAATTCAAATTCATAATCAGCCTCTGGCCACAGCTGAACTGGCTAGACAGTTTTCTGGAAACAATGCCACTGGCTTAGTGGGCAGGCTCTTTGCCTGCTATTTCCTACAGAGCCATCTTCTCCATTCCAACAGCCCAGGAGCACACTCATTAGTACCCCGGGCCCACTAACTATGGGGGCAGGAAGGCTTTGGGGGTGGGGGGGGGGGACAATAGGCATGGCTGCCTGAGCACCTCCAGCCCAGGCTCCCATCTCTGAACACACCTCAATTGGGATAGCTTCCTGCTAGCTACTGTGGCAAGTAGTCTGTCCTGTCCAGAGTCATTCTGCTGGTCTAATCAGTTTGGCTTTAACAATATATTTCTGCTGACTACCTTGCTGGCACTAGTCCATGCTTTGGTTCTAAATACTGGAATAATGGAGAATGTCTGAATGGGAATGGGCAGGTAGAAGAAACCTTGGGCTAAGAAGATCAAATTCTTCTCATGTCAGTAGACATGGGCATAGTCTTGGGTTACCTTTGAATCCCAGTTGTTGAAAGTCTATCAGATGGAAATGGATTCTGCAGGTGGGGAGTGTGCTAACACTGTCTCCTACAATCAAGCCTCCATTCTTTTAGAACTGACATCAAGGGAAGTTTTTTGTTTTTGTTTGTTTTCTTTTTTTTGTACCAGGCAACAAGAACATTCTGAAGACATGCTATGATTCTGCTTTTGCCCAGGTAGTCCCACACTGAAATATTAATTCAAACGAAGATAAGGAGCTTCCCAGGAAAAGTAAACTATGATTCTGGATTCTGTTGAAAAGGGATTATATGAAAAGGGTAATGCTGATTTGGAGAAGTGGCATTTGCAGGATTGGGATACCTTGTACCCATATGAGAGAGAGAACCACTGGGTAACAGCTCCCTCCACCTACACACTCCCAGGGTATGGCTCCGGCCTTTGGTTTCATTTGTATGAAGGCAGAAGCAGAGAAGAGAAGTACAGGTATACAATGGCAGTTAACTGGCTTATGTGGTGACAAAGGGAAGCTGAATAATGAATGAAATACCGGGGAGAGCCCTTGACCTTCACTCTTGTAGGTATTTCCATTCCCCAAGGGCAATGAAAAATGATACAGGGGTCTGGAAGTAAAAGGAAATCTGTTTGTGACTGCCCAAGGCTATGCCTCTGGGCTGTTGCATATGGAAATACCCCAGAAGGCACTCAGCCATGTAGGCCCCAGTTGTGCCTTCCCTAGGGGAGGGCTGTTAGCGCTCCATAAGCTCATCTCACACAGAAGCTTCAATGTACATCTGAGGCTGTTCCCCAGTGAGCAGATATGACTGGGAAAGGGTATTTCTAGGAGTGCTTATGCCATTGAGATTTATGTCTCTTTGGAGGGGGGGCAACTAACTTTCGTTCTAATTTCCAATAACATCTGAAAGGTTAGTTGCTGACTAGATGGCAATGTTGGGGATTCTGGTTCCTCAGAAGCTGGCTTTAACAGAAGAGTGATCCTTGATCAACTGGTACTCTCCGCTAAGTGCGTGGAGGGGCAGTGAGCTTGCTGTGAACTAGCCCTGCATTTTCTTCAGGGGAACAGCCTTGTGTACTAGACACCGTCCTGGGGCTATTCCTTCCAAAGCTAGAGCACTTCCTGGAGTGAGACTGTTTTCTGGAGACAGTAACTAGTTCAAAGATAGTCCAGTGTCAATGAGATCTGCTGCCTATTTAGCACCTGGATATATTTTAAAATATTCTGTCCTTCCAGGTCACGCAGACAAATGATACCATATCAAAGTGGTGCCAGGGCAGGTACTGTGTCCCATCCCTGTGGGTCTTAGGTTAATCTCTAAGAGTCCTTGTTCTCTAGGTTCTCAGTACTCTCACTGTGTCTGGTGGTTTCTTCCGTAGTTCATCTTGATTGACTATGGACACGCTTCTCCTACAGCACACCCACCACCTCCGGCCTCTGGAAATGGCTGTGCTGTTCATGGTCACCAAACCCAATTTGGAAAGAGGGCCAGTTATTGCTGTAGTTACAGCCAAATATTTGGTCACTGGAGTTGTCTGGGTGTTGTTGGTTGGGAAAAGTTACTCAAGATCTTGGCAAGATGATTGCTCCACTGTGTCCTTGGCCCAAAGCAGTATGACTCTCACCACAGTCATCGTTTCTGTAGG
>JAJIBD010013447.1:0-25993 GCA_021461705.1 Cryptotis parvus | reverse complement strand
TGTAAATTATGGTGCTTTAATAAAATGAAAAAAGTATTTAAAAAATTAAGAAAATTTCAATTTAAAAAATTTATACTTAACTAAAACCTGCTGGAAAACCATCAGGGCAGTTCTACTGTTCAAGAAGGAGACATCCATGACATTGGCAAATTATCGCCCAATCTGTTTTCTGTCTTCTATAAGCTGTTCACTCAAGTCATCCTGAACAGGATTGGCAGAACATTAGATGAAGGACAACCATGTGAGCAAGCTGGCTTCCGAAAAGGATTCAGCACAATTGACCATATCCATATGGTAACCACGCTCATTAAGGTTTGTAGGGAGTTCAAGATGCCACTCTGTCTAATATTCATTGATTTAAAGAAAGCCTTTGATTCTGTTGAGACGGGAAGCAGTCATTGAAGCCCTAGCCAGACAGGGCAGTCAAACTCAATACATTAAGATCCTTTGTGAGCTGTATTACGAATTCACCACCAGCATCTCACCATTCTACAAGGAAGTGATCATTGATGTCAAAAGAGGGGTTCAGCAGGGTAATACCATTTCAACAAAAGTCTTCAATGTCACCCTTGAAATGTCATGTGACAATTAGAATGATAAGGAATGGGAGTGAAGATAGATGGTTGGAAACTACACCACTTTCACTTTGCTGATGACATCGTTCAATAACACCAAACATTAGCCAAGTGCTACAAATGATGGCTGACTTCAACCATGAATGTGGAAAGGTAGTTCTACAGCTGAATCTTAACAAAACAATGTTCATGGAAACCGAACTAGTTCCAGATGCTCCATTCTCTCTCAATGGAACAAACATCTCTGAATGCAGCAGTTATGTTTACCTAGACCAAGAACTCAACATGATGAATGACCTAAAACCTGAGCTGTGCAGGAGGAAGAGAGCAGCGTGGAACACCTTCAAGAGCATCAAAGAAATAGCTAAAAAGGACTAAAAACCTCTGGCTCTGGGCACATCTCTTTGACTCCACTGTTCTCCCTGCATTAATATATGCCTCAGAGACCTGGGCCCTACGAAAGCAGGATGAGAATGCTATTTGGGTCTCCCAAAGAGGAATCGAAAGAGCTATGCTTGAAATATGCCTCACTCAAGTGAGAGAAGGAATCTGGAGTTCTGACCTCCATTGAAGATTGAGAGTCAGGGACACTGTCTTATTTGCCAAAGCGTTGAAAAACAGATAAGCTGGACATGTAATGTGACTTAGAGACAACCACTGGACTAAAGCCATTACTGACTGGATCTCACAAGATGTCAAAAGATCACATGGCCGCCCACCTACAAGATGGTCAGACTTCTTCATCAAGACCCTGAATGAATGGTTTGAGGCTCTTTGTATTCGTGGAGCAAGCAGATGCCATTGGGCTACACTGGCACATGACAGGGAAAAATGGAAATATTACTGGGACCCCTTGAGCTAATCGATGAATAATGGGATGTCAAGTGATCAAATGATCAAGTGATATTTAAGTAAACACTCTGTTTAGTTAAGTGTTCTGAGGGCAGAAGAGAACACATGGTAATGTAAACTCTCAAAAAAATTACCCCATACACAATTTTAATCAAAAAATGGATACATTATATGATTAAATAGGAATGAGACAGTCATGGTCCATAGAAAATAGCAAATCCGCCAGATGTGAGAGGAAAAAGAATCCTCTGAACGATGGGGGAAGGGGCATCCTGAGTGACAGCCATATATGTGCATAAAGGTGAGTAGTTTGGCTGAAAACGTCAGAACCTTCACGAGAAACTGCACAGATCAAACTGTGGGTCTATGAGTGCAACTATACCAAGAGCTTATTAAAATGACCAGAACATCCAAGTTAGAATATGACAATTGCAGAGAAAATGAAAGAGTGCCCCAAAGAGATAGAAAATGGTCTCAACATACATCAGGAGCGAGCGAGCCTGAATAAGATTTTTCAAAGCATGTAACTACTCTGTATTGGTCTGCTCACAGTGGGGGATGGAGTACCATATAGGAAAGAAGCCAGAGGAAATGGGAATACGTTCTCATTTTTAATTATTTTTATTATTAATGTTTGTTTTGTTCCAAAACTAGTTTCTCAGGACTTATTCCTGGCTCGCCACTTCTAGAAGTGCTGGAGGAAAATTCTCATTTTTTTAAGATTAGGAGATTATACTTGTGGTTCAGTCCAGAGGCTATTTGGGGATTAACTCTTCTTTGATTGTGATAGGAACTGGAGTGGTAAAGGTCAGGAAGGATCTTTGAGGCTCAGAAGAGCCACTCATGTGTCTGAGAGGCGAAGTGTGTCTAACTGCTATGCTGAGACCATGAATGGGGATTTGTGAAGAGCTCTGTGGAGAACTTTTGCCTTTATAGCTCATCTCCTACTTGTGGGTCTGAGAGTTTCGGGTCAGCTGGCTGTGGGGCCAGCAGTCAGGAAGAAGAGATCTTTTGATCTTAATAGCATAGACAGACTGAGCAACATGAAGTACCCCCTACTTCACTCCTCTGCCTTATGTGTGTATTTTTGTGTTATTGTGTATACTTCTTATTTTTTTAATTTCCTATATCATTCAAAGTGAAGTGCTTTCTAAAGACATCAGCTGCAAAAGTAAAATACATTGAAAATAAGTGAAGAAAAAAGAGTCAAGGAAAATCAGAATAAAAGCATAAAATGGAGCAAGAAATGAGACTAGTCTATGGCAGATTTGTACACAGGCTGAGGGCTAGACAAAAATTCTCTTTAATTATAATGAAATTAATATTATATATCCAAGTTATTGACAAATCATGTGTTTAGGAGGAATACATTGATTATGGATATTGAATTAAAAAAAACAGAACTTCTGAGAAGGAAAATTCTTACTTTTAAGAAATCTGTTTGAGTGTTCATCTCAGTTATTATAAATAAGGGTTCAAAACCAATGAAAAGAAACTTCTTTTCATCTGAATAAAAATGGAATATAATTTTTTAAAGTCAAAATAGAATATATTATTCACACACATTTCAACCAATGTCAGTGGATCAAAACAAGTCTAGAAATTTCAAGTTCTTTTTTAAGATTACCACTTAATACAATTACCATTCTACTCATTCTAGTCTTCATATACAAACATGTCTCAAACTCCTCCCCATGTACACAAACTTTTTTTTAGATGGTAGATTTTATATTAAATTTTATCACAATTAAATACATAAAAGGATAAATGAGATAGGCAGTAACTTTTGGAAATAATGGTATGTGTAAGAGAATCTAATTTTTAAAGTAATCAAGAATCTGTAAGTATCTCCTGCTATTAGTCAAAAGCATAACTCTTCTTTCCAGTGACCACAGGGCATGCATGCATGCATGCACATGCGCACACATACACACACGCACACACACAAAACAATAGAAATGACACATAGAATGTTTGTTTAGAAGACATCAGAACACACAAGGTTAAATGAGGGAACTAGTTTCAAAACTTCAAATGAAATCCTGAATTTTCTCTTTTGAGTTCATCTGAGTTGGACTTCCTTTGAAGTCAACAGCAAAACTGCTTCCTACATCTCTTCCATGAGGATAGAGAGCAGAATGAAAAACTAGGCCATATCACATCAGTCTACAAAGGAGTTTGCAAGTAGTTACACATTTTTCGGATGTTAAATAAGTGAATACGTTGTAGCTTTTAGAAAGAACAAATTAGCCTGGAATAAGGAATGGTCAGTGACCTCCTTAAGATTATTCCTATTCATTATTTCATTTGTAACATTAAAAAAATGAACTTAGACTATCACTAGAAAAATGGACACTTTAGTTGTTATTTAACAGGGGAAATTATACTGTCCCTATGGACAAGTGACAAAATTCCATTATGTGTCCCAAAGTAATTAAGGAATAAATTCTAGACTGAAAGTTAGTACAATGTCAACAAATATCAACAGTGCATAAGTAGACTGTGGGAAACTTTAAATCAGAGAATATGAATCTGTGATGAAAGAAAAGATGAGAAATCTGAGTCAGTGAGCCTGTGAAAATGAGAGTCAGAACCAACAACACTCATGGACTTTGTGAAGATGTTTAGGAAATATTTAAAAAATGAATAAATCTCTCTAATATACCCACTCTGTACAGAAAAAATTAAACTTATTAGCACCCAAATAATATTTGAAAATTTAAAAATCCAATAAGCCTTCATAAATGAGCATTTTTTTTAAAAGAATGGTATTGGGAAAGAGACCACTCCACTGAGGAAAGAGCTTTCTTGTCATGGAAAAGAAAATGGAAATGATTTAATTATATCAAAGATAAGTAATTTTATTTATGATAAATGCAAATGAAGATCTTAGTACTGAGATACCACTATTTGCCCTGAGCGTGTCCGAGACTAAAACACATTGGTCAGCACATAGTGAAACAGGCTCTTTTCATTGTCATCTTACAGTACCTCATTGATGGCAATTATAAGAAAACACACACATATGTATATCCACCTGTTTGAACCAACTCTTTTAAAAAAAATTTTGGAATTTACTCTGCAAAGGCGAAATGACCCATAAAGAAAATTAATCGAAGCATTGCTTATAACAGAAAATGAATGAAAACAATCTGTCTACCACAAGTAGGGGCATTAATGTAGTCATACAATGAAATACGCGATTGTATAAAAAAGAGTAGGAACGTCCTTTATGAATTCTTGTTGAATGAAGTGCATAAAAATTGAGGGACAGATGAGTGAATAAGTATTCTACTAGTTGCATAGAAGACAGGGGAAATAAAGTGTGTGTGCATGCATATTCATATCTGCCTCTGTGACGCCTATTTTCTTGCTAGGTCTGTCCACAATCTTTGGAGATATACACATAACCTGGAAGGTTTTAAAATGACTGCTTGTCTCTGAGGAAGAGAATCACATAGCTGGGAGAGAAAGTTTACCCAGTGTCCCCCCATTTTGAAGATTAAATTTTAGCCTTGTCGATGAATTATAGGCCAAAAAAGTAAAGCAGAGAAATTGCTTCTTGTCTATAACACCACTGCCAATCTCTGCCCTTAGCTGACCTTTTCTGTCACCAGTAAGTGGTATGAAGTTAACCTCATCAGTCCTTTTCTCTGTAAACAGAAACCAGGCTCATATCTATTTACAAAACTGGTTTATTAATCACTCTTTAAACTCCCAAGAAAAAGTCTCTTCAATCTCCAGGATGGAGAATCTGTGAGCTCTGAGACTCAACAACAACACATTCAGAGTTTAGAAATGAAAGGAAGCAGAAATATGGGATTAAAGTTAATGATAGTTTAGGATGCTCTAGGGTTGGAGTTTTTAGTAGCAAGAACATTCTTGGGTTCTCAAAATCAGTAAAAAATATTCAACAAATGGCAAAAAACTGCATTATCAGTAAACTAGCCCCCAAGAGACTAAGTGTAACTCTAAATAAACAACCCTTAAAACTAAGCATGACATATTTTTTGACGTTCAGTGGTGTTTTCTAAAAATCACAGAGTGAACAGGAGCAAGTATAGAAGAAAAGAATTAGCAAAACCCTTTTCTCCCACAGCCCATTTTTATCTACAAAAACTCATTAGCCCCTCTCCAGTTGATGTAGCATGCTACAATTCCTTAAGAATATCTAGAGACTCACTAAACTGTGAAATATCTCCAGTTTTGAAAATGTCCACCTTGAAAAAAAAGTGTCCACTTTGCAACCCAAATGATTGAAATGATAGGAAGCAATCTCTTAAGACTGAGGTGGAAAGTGGTCACATATGTGAAAAGGTTGAAGGGCCAGAGCAATAGTACTGCAGGTAGGGCGCTAGCCTTGCATGCAGCCAGCTGGGGTTTGATCCTCGGCATCCCATATGGTTCCTTGAGCATAATAGCCAGGAGTAACTCCTGACTCTGAGTGCAGAGTTTCTGTACTAATTTCTTTCTTCATGGAAGCCCATTTACTAAGGAGTTTAGCCTCACATGGGTGAGACCCTGTAGCAAACTTGCTGCTAAAAACCACAAAATTGATGATAAATTCGAACTTTATAGAGCTGAAAGAGATTCTTGGAAGAGTTTCCAAAAGATTCAAATACTTGCCCAAAGCCATTCAAATCCCAGATGTCGATGACGAGAGATAGAGCTAAATCAACTCACTAGGTCTTGTGCCTGCCTCTTCATCCTCTTACATAGTTTAGATACACAAAACCAGTGATTTGGTGGACTCAAAGCTGGATGGGAATGCAGGACTTTTTAACAGTCTTCCTTCTGTGAGTTTTAGCCCCTTTAAAATTCAATAAATTTGATGCACCTATGTGAATTGTAATTGGGAGTGGTATGGTGGTATGTATGATTAGGAAGAGGTATTCATGGGACTCCTAAGTCATCACATCCAATTCTGGGCCACTCCCTAAGCTGAAATGTTTCCAGTTGCTTCCAAATTCTGTGATAAAAATCAAAGACTGAAACCGGAGCACCAGATCCACTGTTTTTGTAATGTTTTGTCAACTCTAGTTGTGCCCTATGGGCCAATCTCAGGGGCTGAATTTTCTTATCTAGGAAATGGAACCTATGACCTCAACTCAGGTTTACGTGGGAGTTCTCCAGCACAGAGTAGATGTAATAACCTGAGATTCCCATCACACAATACCACTGTGTAACAAGAATGTCCTTGAAAAATTATGAGTAGGCAATGACAGCCATAATTAATAGTAAAACTAGTTCATACTTAATGATCTTTATTGTGTGTCTATATAATTGTCTCCAGTTTCCAAATTGATAGCACATTCTGGAACTTAAAGGGCTGAAAAGGAAATTTCAGTAGGAATTACAATGATTTCAGTGGAATTAATCAAAAGGAAATTCAATGTATGTATAATAGTATGGTACTGGTCATATCTAAGGGGCATTTATGCCTTGGTTAATAGTGTAATTCTTATCTTTCTGTCTAAGGAGGATACATACTAATTTCAATAGTAATGAGTATAAGACAGAAGAGTTTTCCTGAAAGAACCCCCCCCCCCGCATCAATTATAAATTCAATGCAACACTTCTTATGTAGAGTAGTTCCCAAAATATAAAACTACTAAGTTCATAGATTTTTGAGGGTAGAGGGCAAGGAAGTGATTTATGAAGGAGACCTACAATAATAGAAAGTAAAACTTTCTTTAGAGAAGCAAGGTCTCAATTTCTTAGGTACTGAAAGCAAGGCTCACAGATTTAATAAGTTTTCCTGTAGGAGAAACGAAGTGAAGAAAGAACACTTCTGAGAAGCCAATTTATTGGAAATATCTGCTTATGTCAGCAGAATCCATAGATACAGGCTAGAGAGATAGCACAGGGGGTAGGGCGTTTGCCTTAACGTGAATGGCCTGGTTTAATCCCTGGCACCTCACAAGTGCCTGTTGCCCTGAGCAACCTCCAGGAATGTGATCCTTGAGCACAGTGTCAAGAGGAAGCCCTGAGCACAACCAGGTGTGGTCTCCAAAGAAACAAACAACAAAAGACGCCACCACCATGAGGTGCACAAAACTTTTTTTTTTTTAATTTAAAAAGTTGCAGAGGTGTGGCATCATCTTTGGAGATGTTGCTTATATTTAAATGGTCCTTGTCAGGGGCCCATGGTGGGGCTGTGAGCTAGAGGAGGAAGCAGAAAGTTTCAGATCCAGGCCTGCTGAGGCGGAGACCAGGAATTTCCCAGTAGGCGCCTTGAGGGTAAAAAAGCAACTGGGCTTGAGAGTCAGTAGGGGCAGGGTGGGTCCCCGACCCCCACCCACCAACTATTCCCCAGTTTAGTCCCCCGCTTCCTGGAAGCCTGGAGGGATCTAGCCTGGAGCTGAGCTTTGGGGCTTGTCAGCGCTCTCTAGGACCTCAGGGAAACCTGCGAGTTTCTGGCTTTAGGACCCAGGAACTCCGAGGCAGCCTGAATTTGGATGCCTTGGACCACAGCACCACCTACTTATAGAAGCATCCCGAGGCTCTGCCCCGCTGCAAGTGCGCTCGCCACATCCCTCCCGCCTCCCGGGAGCGCCCCTGTCTCTAGACCGCCGGGAAAGGGAGAGCCCTTAGCTGCGAAGTGGCCGTGGAGAGAGCCCGGGAAACCGCACCACTGGCTAGGGAGCCGCCGAGAGAGCGGCCGTGAGCCCAGCCCAGAGACCGCGCTCGCAGGCGGGGACGTAGCATCCCCGTGGCTGTTGCGGACGCGCCTGCCTGGCCTCGCTGCTGCTCGGGCGCCGCCGGTCCCGCGGACCTCGGAGCACTTGGACCCCACGGCGGCCACCGGGACCCCGGAGGTGCCAGGCTCCCCTGGGCGGGTCTTGACAAACTTTTCCCCCCCAAGCCCACGTGCTAGCCGGGCGGTTCGCTTCCCCCAGCCCGGGATGGAGTGCCGCGCCTCGGCACGGTAGGCGATCGCTGCCGGCCCCGGCGCTTAGGTACCCACTCTGCGACGCCGGGGCCCCTCCAACCCCGCGCTGGCCTTTCTCCAGGAGCGTCGGTCCGAGCTGCACCGGGTGCCCGGCTTGGCGTCTGCAGCCCGGCCCGAGGTTGCTAATTCACTGATTGCAATCACCTTCTCGCCCCCTGTCTCCGGCAGCTGCGCGCTCAGGGTTAAGCTCCCCCGGCGGCTCGTGCCAGGCGGCGGGTTCGCTTCCTCCACCCTGCCCTCCCCCTCTTAAATTGGGACGCGCGAACAGGCGGCTGCCTCCCCCGCCGGCTCTCTCCACCCCCCCACCCACCCTGTTTCTCGTCCTGGTCTCTCAGATTCAAGGCGCAGAGATGCTGAAGATGCCCAACTGAGCCGACAGGGCATCCCAGCCCGACGCCCAGGCTCCCGGCGACTCGCGCTCGGCGTCCACCCCAGCTGCGCCACCCGCGCGGCGCCCTCGAATGAGCCCGGCTGTTCCCTGACTTTGAGAGGCGCCTCTCCCCAGCCCGGCCGCCCAGATGCAGTTTCGTCTCTTCTCCTTTTGCGCTCATCATCCTGAACTGTATGGATTACAGTCACTGCCAAGGCACCCGATGGAAACGCAGTAAGCGAGGTGGGTCCCCACCCTGCAGCGGGTGCCGGGGCCGGGGGCGGGTCGCGGACGCAACTCCCGGGGCTGAGCTGCGCCATCCACCCCGGGCGCACCCACCGCTCCCCTCTTCTCCGCGCGCCTGGACGCCCCTTTCTGTCCACGGCAAACCCAGCAAGGCGCGACAAGAGCCGGTGGGGACAGCCGGTGGCGCGCGGCTCTCGGGGCTCAGAGGAGCGCTCCGGACCCTGGTTCGCGCGGGGTGTTTCTGCTCCTGAACTTCCTTTCCGCTCGCCTTTCTTGACTGGCATCCAATTGTCTCCTGTCTTTCTCTCTTTGAAAAGTTTTTAACCTTCTCCCTTGCCACTCCTCATTTCTCCTTTCCCCGTCCACGTGAACCCCAAATTCGCGAGCATGTATCTCAGGAGTGCGCTGAGGGGTAGTGAGTGGTATTAGAGTACCAAATCGGGGTGCACGACCTTCCCGTCTACCAAAAGGGAAGCTCTGGGGTCTGTCTGGAAGCTAAGGCCAGGTGGGCTGATTTACTGAGGGGTCTGAATACGCTTCAGCGCCTGTGCGGGTATTCCGGGAGCGCTCCCCCTGCAGAACGGTTTGGGGGGAGGACGGTGTGAATGGGAATAGGCCCCGCTTTGCTCTCTGCGTTTACTTCCCTTCAAATCCGTCTTGATAAAATTCACTTGTGGCTTTTTAACTCCTCCCTCTCTCTCCATCATTTGTGTGCGCTGAGGGGCTGGCGAGTGGAAGCCTCCAGAAAGGTTTCTGTGGCGCTGCCTTTCCTCCAGCCTCAGTGCGCGCAGATTTGTTTGAGCCCTGCTGTAAATGCAACTATTCCAAATGCATTTTACTTAAAGGGCTGTTAAACACAAAGTTTTTTTTTAG
This sequence comes from Cryptotis parvus, assembly GCA_021461705.1. Classification (NCBI taxonomy): domain Eukaryota; kingdom Metazoa; phylum Chordata; class Mammalia; order Eulipotyphla; family Soricidae; genus Cryptotis; species Cryptotis parvus. The sequence goes on along the minus strand of JAJIBD010013447.1, from coordinate 16,125 downwards.
ATTAAAATAGCCTCTCTCTCTTTCTCCTCTCTCTCTCCCCCTCCTCTCTCCTCTCTCCCCCCTCCCTCCCCCCCCTCACTCTCTCAGTCACACACACTCTACCTTGTGTTACCCACATAGAAGGTGCACATCCACCCATGAAAACTGGCTCCATTTAGCAAACATGAGTTTTTGTTGCAGGTAGAATTTGTCTGAGCTGAACAGATCTTGATATTTTTCTTTTGGTACGTAGAGGTCTCACACTACCTGTGCTTAAGGTTGTTTATGACTCAATGAATTCTGCATCCATTTTGGAGTGTAGTGTGTGTGTGTGTGTGTGTGTGTGTCTGTGTCTGTGTGTGTGTCTGTGTCTGTGTCTGTCTTTTTCCTCTTTTTGGTAGTCTTTTGGGGCATTAATAAGCAGTCCTCACCTATCCCAGGGCCAAAGTTGGCTGGACCCTGGCAGAGCTGGGGAAACAGGCAGCATGGAACTTCAGTAGCCCTCTGCTTTCCAAACCACAATGTGGAACTGTGGTTAATAAGAAGGAGGCTCCTCCTCGGTCTCATTTCTGACATTCGCAAAATGCTCATTTTCAGAAAGTATTCTACACGTAAATACGAGGAGAATGCTCTGAGGCTGTGAACGTTTGATAGCGGTATCAGTCTTGGAAAGCTCCCCTTGCTCTCCCCACCGGCTCCTTCCTCCGCTCCATGTTTTCTTCCCAGGTACTCCAGGAGAGCCGACACTCTCTGATGACAGGAGTGCTGAGAAGCATTTGGAGAGGTTCACTCCTCTCCCATATTATGAGCAGAAGTTGCTCTTTGGCTTAAAGAACTGTCCTGAAGACATGACACGTATAGAGCTATCAGAACCGCCTTTGCCAAGTTTGTCTAGTACATGGCTTGACTAATTCGGTGATGTCACTCTAAACCACACTGCCTGTCCCATTGTGGTAGCCTGGGGAAGGACCTAACAGATTGTTTTAGTGGCGCTTAATGCAGGGAGGTGTTTTGGTGGAGAATGACGTGACAGCACCCCTGCGGCCAGAAGTGATACTGCAAGCTGCTCTCCACCACCTCCAAGGGTTCCTTAGGAGGAAACCTACAGATTTCACTTTAGCAAACTTTTACAGTCATTATCCTCCACATTCCTACAAGTGCTGACATTTAGCAACTCAATTCGAAAGTGGGCGGTAGTAACTTTCGCCATTCCAGATCTTTGTTTTAATAGAACCGAAATGTTGTTAAGCATAGGTGAATTAGTAAGGTAGTTTTAAAAATAATTCCCTTACTGTGGAACAGATGTCTCTTCTGCAACCCTAAGTTTCTGGGTAACATAACTGTGGTCCTTAGGAGTGACCACACTATCTGTGCCAACAAAGGGTATACTGTGTTTTTAATTAAAAGTGGAACTGCTTAAAGGGCAGGCTAGACAGTGTAGAGTGATAGTAGCTTTTCTGCTTTGCAAGGAAGCTTAAGGTTTGCATTGTGGGAGCACTGAAATGAATAGAGATCTAACTCAGGTTGTGTGAATTGTCCCTCTTCACAAACTTAAACTTAAGCTGGTTTTAATTGATCTCATGTTCACTGATTGATCCCACACCAATTGTTGTGCATTCCAAACAATTGGCTTTCCCAAAGGAGATTGATTTAAATTAGTTTCTTGGTGAATGCTTGACTACTAGCCAAATCATGTCAACAGTGACAGTTGACATGCTAGAGCTTATTGTGGTACCAACATTTCCCCCTTTTCCTTTGTTTTGGATGGTGGCAGTTAAATACTACATTCCAGGAAGAAAAGTGATTAGTACCTTAAAGAAAGAAGGTGTTGTGGCTTAGATCAGTTATTTTCTTGGCTTTCTGCTACAATACAGGCAGGGAGCAGCGATACCAGGACCAGTTAGACTAATGCCTAGGAACTGATTTTTCCCCTTCCATATTCCATCTGCAAATAATCAAACCCTCACCGTGGAGCATTCTCAGAACGCCTTTGGCATTGTGTTTAGTCTGCTCTATGATCTCAGATGCTCTATAATATCATTTTCTTAATGAAATAAAATTCTTGGCAGAGATCAGATAATTTAGTCAGTTAAAATCAATCGCATCTAGTCTGAAATGGCATATATATCATTTAACTCTGTTTTGTTTTAAAATATAGGCAGAGGATGTGAGACTAGAATGTTGACTCTCCTACCATTGGTCAAACTGAGTGCGAGGTATTATAAACAGTATGTATAAAAAAAAAATCCTGAAGGGAAAATGTATTTGGTCATTGCAAGTCAGGCCTGGCAGCAATATTTTTAAATATCAATTAATTTTAAAATATTAAATGTAGACAATACAGAGAATGCCTATTGATACAGGAAAGACACAGGTCAGCACTTTGAAAAGTTGATTGACAACTCATGTTTTGATTCCATGCTAACAGTCATAACTCATTGGTCCCCTTGAGAACCCTTGTAAAGCTTAGGTATTCTTTGCTACTGTTAACCCCAATTACCTCTATCTGCCTTAGGATCTTTTATTATTGGTTTATATATGGTAACCTGGGTTATTTGTTTAATTTTGAAGAATGATTGTAAGCCATTTTGCAGACTGAAAAGTGGGTAGACAAATTATAACTTTATTCAGCCTCCAGGGATTTCACAAACATGGTACATAGAATCTTCATTTTATATCTTCATTCTGTCTATATGCCTCATGGCATTTTGATAGGGGATTTATGGAAACGCCTTTAATAAAGTACTTTTAAAAGCGGTCAGGCTTCTGTTTATGAAATAGGTGTCTCTGGAGGTCAGATGATAGGGGCGTGCTATGACCATTGTTTTCAACCATAACTTTTCCCCATATGAAGCCCTAGGTTCTCCTTCATAAGGTCTTATTTTCCTAAGATTAGATTTGTCTTCTGTATGTCAAAAATAGTGTGTTTCTGGTAACAGGCTGGTAAAAAAAATAAACATTTTCTCTTAAGCCTTATAAGGCACAGTTAGTTTATGTTTATATCTTAAAACAGTGAATAAAGAGATTTGGAACTATTTGCTTTTATACTTAGCTGTGTTTCAGAGTATTCTTTCAAAATACAAAATGACACATGGAACGTATTAACCTACATGTACATGAAAAAACTTCAAATTGCATTTTGTATGCCTCCCTTTTTTTTTAAGTTGCAAAGAATTTTAGAAAAGCTTATGCAATGTTTAATTTTGCAGCATAAACATATTCCTTCTTGTGCTTTTCTTTCTCTCTTTCGTCAATTGACTGCTTTTTCTTTCAGCATAATTGAGTTTTTCAAGCCAGCATCTTCCCTATATAGAGAGGCTAGAAAGTCGCCATGCTACAATCAACAACTTATTATGCTACCGAGATTTGGAAATGATTCAGCCTAGGTGACATTTCTCTGAGCCTTCATTTAATTCTGGCTTTCTTTATCTGCTCAAAAAGCCAGATTGGGTACAGTCCAGCATTTGCAGAAATCATAAGTTGGAAATGACTCTTCTAATTCCTTAATGCAAAACCACCTCTTGCTTTTTTTCAGAAACAACAGCCTATATGGATTATTCCAGCTACTTTATGATTTTTTCCTTCCAATTTCACTGAATTTTCAACCCCTCCCATCTACCCCTGGAAATAAGCCTAATTAAGCCTCCCAATTCCAGGAAATAGAAGTGGATAAATCATTTGTCTTAACTGATAGCCTTTCTACTAAATGAGGGATAAACTTTCAGATGAGAAAGGTTTGTTTGTTTGTTTGTTTGTTTTGGATCACGCCCAGCATTGCCCAGGGATTCCTTCTGGCTCTGCACACAGGGTTCACTCCTGATGGACTCCGAACCACATATGATGCTGGCATGGAATCTGGACAGGCCACACGCAAAGCAAATTTCTTATCTAGTGTACTATGGCTCTTGCTCCACAAGTTTTAAATTTTCATTCTTGGGGCCGGAGCTATAGCCCAGCGGTAGGGCATTTGCCTTGCATGTGGCCGGCCTGTGCCAGCCTGGGTTAGATCCCCGGCATCCCATATGGTCCTCCGAGCACCGCCAGGAGTAATTCCTGAGTGCAGAGCCAGATGTAACCCCTGAGCATCGCCGGGTGTGACCCAAAAAAATAAATAAATAAATAAATAAATAAATAAATTTTCATTCTTTTCCAAGTGTCAGGATCAATATTTTCCCCCCCATTATCTGATACAATCAGGTGACTGCAGTGTTCTAAGTTACCATAAATAAATTTTTATATTTTTATATGGAATAATTATAAAAGGCCTACATATATATAATTACGTGTGATAGGGAAGAAATATATATGTGTATATATGTGTACATAGATGGATAAGTTTATGTTAATGTGTGGGTATAAGTGGAGAGAGGGTGGACCTGTATGGCTACAGAGGGTCAGGTTTTCATAACTGAACAATTTTCTACTATGTTTTATTCCTAATTCCTCTTTTATTTTCATATTTCTCTGGCCAGATGACAGGAAGGAGGAAGAGGAGGCAGGCAAGAAGGAGGAGAGGGAATGAGCATGGAACATTTTCTATTTCTTTGTTTCCCTTCCCTTTCCTGCTTTTCTTTCCAAAATCCACCATTGACCATCTTTCTCTTCCTTGACCCTGTTCATTATGTCACTGTATTTTCAAACATGCTGTTGTCCACCCAACTCCTAAACATGCTCATTTCTTTTTCTTCATGTGACTTTTCCAGTCTAGTGTCTTTTTCTTCATTGGCTACCCTGCTTTTCTTCTTACTATGTCTCACTATTTCTCTTACATGCCAATCTATTACTAAAGGCCTGCCCCATTCCATTATGTGAGAAGGGTTTTCACAGTGGCCATTTCATCCACTGTTGACCTAATTTTCAGCTCCACCAATGGTGGCTTCCAGTGCTGTTATGGTCATTGTTTCCTTTGGAGTATTTCGCCCACCTCATGTCTTGAACTGTTATTACCACTTGGAATCTTTAAACTCTAGTTCGCCCTCTGATTTCCTAAGCACTAACCTATTGGATAGCTCTCCTAGACATCGTCATCTATTACTAGCTAGTCTATTCCATGTGCTCTTTTTCTTGAGGGAGGGCACAACTGACAATGCTCAGGGGTTACTCCTGGCTCTTCACTCAGGAATCACTCCAGGCAGTGCTCAGGAATCACTTCAGGCAGTGCTTGGGGAACCATATGGGATGTGGGAAGCGAATCAGGTTGGCTGCAGCAATGCAAAGGCCCTACCTGTTGTTCTCTCTCTCCAGCCCTTCCATGTATTCTGAAACATGGCAACTCACTTTTTCCTTTGTGCCCCTCTCGCAAATGTGTTCCTTATTTCTATTTTTATGTGTTAAGGCTGGACGCCTCACCATGGTCTTGGATTTTTATATTGCCTTTCATTATTCATTCCATTGCAGTGAGTCTTCCCAAAAATGTATATATCCAGCTCCCTTTTCCTTGCCCAGGGGTATTTCTTAGCTGCGCTCTCAAGGACTTCTCATCTCCTACCATTCTCCTTCTTCCTTACTCCATCCTTTAAGATGCTTCCATACTAATTTTTCTCAGTCACTGATAGGGTTTATTAAGAGAGAAATAATATTATCCTAAACCTTCAGAAGGTCTCTAGTGACTGCAGAATGAAAGTGGCCTTTTGCATCACATTCAAGAGTTCCCCCTCTGATGTTGGTTATTTCCAAAATTCCATCATCCTGAAAGCTCTCTTGATTAAGCTATAATTCATCATTTTTAAGCACACTGTGTGTTTCATCTTGGGCATGAGGTGGTTGGTTCCCAACTTAAATGGCACTGCTTCCATGAAGACTTCCTGAATTTTCCAACTTTATTTATACATTTAGGGGTTATTATTTGCCTACATTCAATGCCCAATTCTAGGTTGGTGTTGCTATTTCCAACAATTATTAGTATTCTGGTCCCTTCTCTGTCTTCTTCCTAACCTCTAACTCCCACACACTACACACTTGCAGTATATTCCAACCATTGACAAGTCCTCCTGGTCCATGATTTGTCTGGCCTTGGATATTAGTATCCATATATATGTATACATATATACATATATATATATACACACACACTGGGATATAAATATATATTATTATGGATATAATATATATTTTTTATAAAAAATATATATAAATATAATACCCCCAAAATGAATGCAGTCATTCTATATCTGTCCTTTTCCCTCTGGCTAATTTCACTCAACATGATACTCTCCATGTCCATCCATTTATAGGCAATTTTCACAACATTGTTTTTCCTAAATAGCTTCACAGCATTCTATTGTGTAGATGTACCATAGTTTCTTTATCCAGTCATCTGTTCTTGGCACTCAAGTTGTAGACAATCATGGGCTAGAGAGATGGTGCAGCAGGTAAGATGCTTGCATTGTGTGTGGCCTACCTGTGTTTAATTCCTGGCACCACCTATGGTTCCCTGAGCACACTGCTAGCAGTGATCCCTGAACACAGAGCCAGAGTAAGTCCTGATCACAGTTGGATGTGTTCCCCAATCCATAGAACAAGGTAATAAGCAGCATTCATATTAATAACCTGAATGAACAAGTGCAGGAAATATTCTGTTGTGTACATCTGGCTAGTTCAATAACTATAGCAGCATTTGTCTTCAGGTCCAGATATACAACTAGTCCTTTTGTGAACTTTAATAAAAATTATTTACAACTTTTTGTTGATTTTTGGGGCACACCCATCTATGCTCAGGGCTTTCTCCTGGCTCTGAGCCCAGGGATTACTCCTGGCAGGTTCAGGGAACCATATGTGGAGCTAGGGATTGAACCTAGGTTGGCTGCATGCAAGGCAGTACCCTACCTGCTGTATTATATCTCTGACCCAGAATCCCTTGAAACTAATAACAAAACCTTTCATTTCCTTGAGCTATAGAGATGGGTCTGAGGCTTTCACAGAAGTCTCCCAGTGTCCATGCTTCATCTTTCCTTCATTCTTCAACAGGTTAAGAAGCATTGGTTAAGGAAACAGGAGATAGAGGCTCTTTATTGGGGGCATATCTGCTGATGCTCAGGAATTATTCCTCACAGTTTTTGGGGACTGTATGGGATGCAGGGCATCAATCCTGGGGCTGCTGTGTGCAAGTCAAGTGTCCTACCCACTCTGCTCTAGCTCCAGCCCTAAGAGGTAGACCCTCTTGATTCATTTCTATGGACATCTGTTTTGTAAGCATATTTTCCATGTGTGGTTTTCAGCCATTTGCCCTGTGTATACTTCACAGATGCACACATATTGGAAGTGCTATCTCAAGATTTATTTTGGTAAATAATTACTTGGCCAATAATCCTTTAGTCAAAGACAATAGTTGTTAAATTCTCCCCTCCATTCCCCTAAAAGATTTATAAAAAGCACTAAATAAATACACAGAATCAGGATTCTGCTAAAATTTTCATATGGCCTAATGTCTTTTTTAAATTAATGAACAGCCGTGCAGAGTTCTAAAATCACTGTTGCAATTTTCCAGCTGATGACACGTGGTGCTGGCATTGATGTGACTTGTGTATATCACGCTGCCAATACACAGCACAGACTTGGCAGAGCCGGGCTACACTGAGTGGGCTTCTGTGAGATCCTTGCTGCTGGCTCAGCGCATTTTACACCACTTGTATGGGATGGCCTTGACCTCTCACCTTCTGCGGGATAACCTGCCAACTAGTCCCTCCACAATGAAAACACGGAGGCCGATAGAGGGCACACTTTGCACTCTTTTCTTTGTGCTTTGTTTTCTGAACCGGTGAGACTTGTGCTGATTGTACTTTGCGCTTTTGGTTTGAGAGGCAAACCTGCTCAGCTAAAGTTAAATTATGATGTCCCAGAAAAGAGGGGGAAGGAACAAATAAGGAGAACTTTCAGTCTTATTGAACATTTCCAATTTTGCTCACTAGTGTCCTGATAAAACTTCTCATAACACCATTGGCCAACATCACAGTTTTAATTACTCCGAGACAGAGGCATTAAAACTGGGCATTTCACTAAGGTGACTGGAGACAGATTGTAGCTGCTTCTGCAGCCACTTTTCCCTATTTCTCTTAAAAGAATGTTTCCTGTAAATACTTAAGTTTGGAGTTTACCCCAAGTTAGTCTGAATTAATGCTCTCTATATCTCTCTTACATACTAACCATTTGAGAAAGGGGAACAATTTATGATATTATTTAGAAAATTGGAAGTTTATTTTTCAAAAAAAGGTTTTCTTGGACTAAGAGCAGCATGTTTGCATGTATGTGGGAGGCCTGGCTCCATCCCCAGTGCTCCATGGTTAGCTGAGCACTGACAAGAGCCACCCCAAGCACCACTGATGTGGCCCCCAAACAAAAGGAAAATATAAGGTTTCTTTTTATTCCTGTAATAAAGTTTAAGATACAGCCTAAAATTCTTCACCCACTTTTTGTTTAATAACTATTTTAATACCTCTTATTGTCAAAAGTTGACAGTTAATATTGAGGGACTTGTACTGTATCTTCATAAACCTGCCCATCTAGTTGATCGCACTGTTTTTTAGAAAAACTTTTCAGTACCAGGTTTTGTTTTGTTAAATCACAGTGGGGATAATATTTCTATACCAAGTGACACAGTATATGTCCATCACTTCTGGGAAAAGCCTTTGAGGTTTTTATGATCTTTATTCTCTACTCTTCCAGTGCCAAATTAGCCTTTGGAGACTGCCAACAAGAAACATTCGCAACAGAGGGAACTGAGAAAGATTCAGCTGGGGTGGGGCTCCTGTGTTATGATTAAATAGAAGTTAAGGCTATCCTGGTATTTGAACTGTTATGTTCTCTGGATAGTTAGTGTAGGTGAAAGGACACCAAAGCTTGATTCAAGTTGCTGTGCTAGTCTTTGACCCTTCTCTATGCTTTAGACTGCCGAAGCTCATAAACTTAATTTACTACTCCTACTCCCTTTTCAGCACCTTGACAATGAACATAGAGCAATACTTCTGATCAATACTTGATCAGAGCATCAACTAGACCCACCCTCCCCAAGTGATGGTACACCTGTCTTTTGAGAAGATATGCATATATTATTAAGGGGATTTTGAAGATTCCTGAATGTCAGTTCTGGTTTCTTCTAAGTAAAAAAGGAAGTAGCAGATAAAAGCTATAGGATGAGTGGAATTAGCAAACTTGCCTGAAATTGCATGTGCATGTTGGGTTATATCTTGCTGTGTTCAGGGCCACTCTTGGCTTGGTGCTCAGGAATTGCTTCTTGTAATAAAGTCAAAGATACAGCCTGTATCTGGTTGCAGAACCTTGAGGTGTGGCGACTTGAACCCAGGACTGATTCCTGCAAGGCGAGTGTCCTACCCCTCAGTCACACCTCTGCCCCCTGAAATTTTCTATTTTTACAAGGATTTCACACTTCTATCATGCTTGAGAAAAATCAAAGCTGTCCTGTTCATCACATTCCGTCTGTGAATGGTATCTTGTGGTTACCCTCCTTCCACCAGCCTTGTGCAGAAAAGAAACTTTGTTAGGAATAGGGCACTAATCTGAGAAACCAAATACTGTTTGATAGTGGACAGCAGTGGTTCCCAGAAATGTGATTAGTGGGTTGAGGTTAGTTTGTGTGGCATCAGGGAAACCATTCACACCACTCCTGGGGTTAAAAGTCATCAGCCATGGCTGATGTAACTCTGGACTGAATCTTGTCAATTTCAAAATAGATTTTTATTTTTTCCCCTCCTCTGACACAGGACACAAATATCACTCTGAAAACTAGTCTAGAGGTTAGAATTTTTTCCTTAAAAAGGTATTGTTCAATTACAAGCTTGGTACTATTCATTGTTCCCCTTCTGTCCATGTAAAAATAAGTTCTTTGCAACTTCTATAGATGGCTTCATGATGATTTTGATTGGAAAGTGACTCAGGTTCTAAAAAGCAAGACTAAAACAGTCATCTTTCTGTTGTCTGAGAGAACAAGGTTTCATGAAATGGAAAAGGCTGAACCTAGAGGAAAAGAGCAGAAGCAAGATCACCGCTTCCAAGACGGGAAGGACTGGTGTGTGCAGAAAAAGAATTATGATAAATTTTTGTCTTTGGAACTAAGGCAAATGGGAGAAGTTCATAGGGTTGAAGTGACAGCTTTTATTCATAACCTACCCATCATGGCAGAGACTCTTTCTTGATGCCTTGAATCTCATGTCCAGTCAGTGCCTTTGTTGAGTTATAGTAGGACTTCTGAGCTACTATGTAAGAGCTGCAGTGAGCACATCTGTAAAACATCTGGAATCTAAAGGTACTTAGGGGCCAGCAAGATAGTTCAAAGGGGTCTAGTGCATGCCTAGCCTGTACCAGGCCCTGAATTCAATTCCTGGTACCACATGGTCCCCGAGAGTAACCAATTGGGCCTAGTAGTCCCCAAACACTCTTAGACCCACACCAGGTTTCCAAAACGTGTTCCTGGTTTCCCGAGCCTTGCTGAGAGTCCTTCACCTCACAAAACATTAAAAGGTTTTGTGACTCAAATTCAGACTCGAATGATAAAACTTTAGCCTTCCTAGTGGACACTTAATACAATCATTTGTATGTTCCCCATGCCTCTGAGTCATTTGTGCTTTTGTTTGTTTTTGACCACACCCAGATATGCTCAAGGTTTATTCTCTGATCTGCACTCAGAAATTACCTCTGATGGTGTTTTGGGGGACTGTATGGAATGCTGGAGATTGACCCTGGAATGACTGTGTGTAAAAGGCCAGCGCCTTCCCCCACTGTACTATCACTCTAGTCTCAACCATTATAAATGTCAATAATAATACCACAGATATTGAACCATAATACAAAAAATTGGGGACTGGAGCAATAGTACAATGGGAAGGGTGTTTGTCTTGCATGTAGCTGACCCAGGTTCAATCCCTGGAATCCCATATGGTCCCCAAGCACCACCAGGAGTAATTCCTGAGCACAGAACTATGAGTAGCTCCTGACCATGGCCAGGTGTGACCCTGGTCACAAAAAAGCAATATATATATAAACCGGCAAAAATGATATTTTTCAATTATTACATGATCATGTTGCCAATTTCAGAATATTTCATTAGAAGAAAGTCCTAATCTCACTGAAGCTATTGCCAGCCTGGATTATAAGATACAGATATTTAATTTTTAATGGGAAGGCTGGAAGATGACCACATTGATACACATTGATTTAGTTATTTCTTGCATTTAAGAAAGCATAAAGGACTCCAAATTGAGAAATGCAGGTGTATGACTTGTTTTGATAAGAAGTAAAGGGTATTGGACTGAAGTCAACTCTGAGGAAAGTCTTGGCTATGGTTTTGGACCTTCTCTTCATTCTGGTTTAAAACAGTATTTTTTTTGATACTTTGGTTGAAGACATATGGCACACCAACAATGCTTTTTGATATGAAGTTGAACGAGACATTTGAAATGTCGGTTGACTGGTTACAAAAAGTTTGTCATGGTTGGGAATGACAAGATGAATTTATAAATAAAGTCTTTAACAGGAAGTAAGTACGAGTTACTTCTCAGATCAAAGACCCAAACTAAGGAAGAAAAGAATGACAGAGGAAGGAATTTTCACAGCTTATTTTTCCTGATGCATGATGTTATCTAGTTGCCAGAAAAAAATGGTTTTAAGAGAAATAGTTACCCAGGTTGAGGAATGGAGCAACTGAGTATTCTGATCTGGTCTAGAATTGCCTTTCTAAGTGTAGTTGGTCGTGACACCTGATTTCCTAGGTTGTATGGTACACCTAGGTATACAGTACATCTTGATTTCCTAGGGCTGCTGGCACGATATGGAATATTTAAATAACAGAAATTTTCTTATAGTCTGGAGACTAAAAGTTAAAAACCAAGGTATTAGCAAATCCATACTTCTCTGAGATTATATGGGGGTTGAATATTGTCTCTTTTGGTTCTGAAATCTCAAATGTTTCTAGTTCAAGGCAGCCTTGGGTTCTGTCTTCATCTTCACTTGGCTGCCTCCTCTCTCTGCTGGCCTCTCTCCTTTACTTGCAAGAAAATTATATTGGATTAGGATTTACTTTTTTCACCTCAGGTTAACTTTATTATATCTGCAAAGACTCAATTTTACAGGAAAGTCACATTCATAAGTATTTGGGGGGTAAGATCTTTAGCTTAGCTTGGGGTACACATTGCAGTATTCCCTGTAGGCCTTTAAATTCTTGTTCTATTTCACAACAAAACCCATGGGAACATATTAATATCTTTATTGTTCCATTAATTAGTACATACTTATTACTCATGATAATTGAGTAATAGTAAATTATGACTTTAACAAGACCCCATGGTCTTTAACTTCTTTAAATTCTTGTTGTATTTTCATAATAAACCCATAGGAACATATTAATATCTTTACCTTTGTCACTAGTCATTGCATAATAAACACACATGTTAATTATAAATCATTATTGAATACTTAAAGTATCATGCATAATTATTGCATGATAAAAACAACTACAAGTGAAATCAGTCTTGAAAGTAGAAGTAGTGGCAATGGAAGCAGAATGACTAGTTGAGAATGATTAGCTGAAAGTAGACCCACTTAAAGAAGTTCACAGTGTGGAATGCTGTATAGAAAGTAAAATATTAATGGCATTTCCTGGGCTCATAGCCCCAGAGACTTGGGAGTTTCAGTATTTTAGACTTGGGTTACAAGTGAATAGTGTTTGAAGTAGGAGAGCTCCTTTCCAATTCTTTGTTACTTCTGAAATTCTTTGAAACTAGTTTGAATCTAAAAGATCCAATGATGCTTACTTTACCAAATCAATTTGAATCCAGTTGACTTCTTGCTGTTGAGGTAATGCTCAGCATTCTGTTCAGCTGGCGTCCTAGTGAAGTTTGTTCTCCAAGTGCTGTTAGCATCTTTGATGGACTGTTACCATCAGCTCCATGTCGTCTCCTGGACACAGCATATAGAGAGAAGTGCCAAATTACTTTTCTCTCATTAGGGGTATATTTGCATTGCCAAGAAACTGGATTTGTTCACATGCTAAATATAAGGGAACAATAAGGACTTTCTTTGAATGCTATTGTGAACAATTTAAACAGACAGAAAAGCGGAAGTTTTCCTCACTCATTTCATTTCTTTTATAAAAAAAAAGTTTTTATGTCAAATTTCAAGTATTGTGTTCTTTTACCTTATACGTTTCTAAGCACATTTAGGATAATAAATTTTCTTACCAAAAAATCAGTGTCATTAACATACCTAAAATAACTGGCTATTCCTTGGTCAAATCACTTTGCCATATCGAATCAACTTTGATCAATTGCCTAGAAAAGCATCCATTCATTAGCTTGTTGGTATGACCCTCAAATTTATTTTGAGCAGTGCTTTCACTCCATTCCTTTCCCCATGTTGTTGACTTACTGGAAAAAATATCAGTTCCTGCAGAAGCTCTAACTTTATGCATTTTTCCATTTGTTCCCTTGTGGGGATCATTTGAAACTTTCTCTGTTTTCTTTCTTGATATTTTCTGTAAGCTAGAAACTCCTCTTGAAGGCTTCATTCGGTTCAGGTTCTCATTTGGCTGGACATTCAGCGTGCTACACAGCATACTAGCCCACTTCAGGAAGCACACAAGGCCCTGTTGTGCTGGTACTGTAGCCAGGCAGAGATTGATCAGTGGGCTCATGCAGTAACAGCCTGGTTCTTTCCTCTGAAAATCCCCATCCACCTTTTATCTGTTGGTTTCTTCCACTGATTGATTTTGGGGGTTTGTATCATCAGTTTCATTAGGGCTACAGGACTAAGAGTTTACAAATCCCTTTTCATGTTTAAAATTTAATTTTTATTGAGATTCAATAAAAACGCTTTTAGCTCAACCATAGATATTTTGTTATGTGAAGCATAGTTCTTACAGGAAAGGAAGGCTTTGTGCGTAATTCTTCCCCTTTGATTGCCAAGTTACAGGGCAAGGAGTTGGTGCATGTGAGACGGCCCCTGGGTCAATTTCACTGCAACTGAATAAAGAGCTTTGATTTGTGGCAAGTCCTTGCCTGTCAGATGGAGGAGGTACAATCTTCCAACAGTTTCTGCTTCCCAAAACATTAGTGGTCAAATGACATTTAAAGAAAAATCTCTGGCTTGTATTAACAGGATTGAAATGCAAACCTGAATTCTATTAGACATCTTCTGATAATGTTTTCTGTTAACAGTGTTCAGCGAAGCTACTGAGTGACCAAAAATACAGTAGCTTCAGTCTGGTGTAATCTGAGGCTCATTGGGTAGAAAAACAGTACTTTGTGCTACTTCAGCACTCCCTAGATGACTTAGGGAGGAAGAATAAAATATTTGAGATGAACTGGATGTTGCAGAATACAGGTAGTATTACCTGAGAATGATGAAAGTTTTTTCCAAGTTTTACCAGAATGGCAGGTAGCCACTTCAAATGTGCAGGCCAGGGAAGTGCCTACCTCCTTTTTACTAATGAGAGACTCCTGGGAATGAATTTCATATTCAACCTCTGCATTTTTTAAAGTATTTTATTATACCACCGTGAGATATACAATTACAAAGATATACAATTAAAACGTTCATATTTGGGTTTTGGTCATACAGTGTTCCAGCACTCATCCCCTCCACCAGTGCCCATCTCCCACCACCAATGTCCCCGGTTCCCTCCCCCTCCCCAGCCCTCCTCCATGGCAGGTTCTTTATTTCTTTCCCCTTTCTCTCTCTTTCTGTTTTCCTTCCCTTCCAGACTATGGATTACAGAACATACATTAAAGGGTTGTCATGTGTATCTTTTTGCCTATATTTAATGCTCAGTTCTAGGTTGGTATTAGTACTTTCGACAATTGTTAGCACACTGTTCCATTCTCTGTCTTACCTAGCCTCTGGCTCCCACACGTTTGTGATAATTTCCACCCTTGACAAGACCTCCTGTTACAAGGTCATGTTTCACTTGACCTTGGATATTGGTATTATAATATGTACATATATATTTATGTCATGCAAATAAATGCAGTCATTCTATATCTGTCTCTCTCCTTCTGGCTGATTTCACTCAACATAATCTTCTCCATGTTCATCCATTTATAGGCAAATTTTGTAACTTCATTTTTCCTAACAGCTGCATAGTATTCCATTGTGTAGATATACCAAAGCTTCTTTATCCAGTCATTGATTCTAGGGCACTCTGGTTGTTTCCAGATTCTGGCTATTGTGAATAATGCTGCTATGAACATAAAAGTAGGGATGGTGTTTCCTCTGCATATTTTTGGCTTCCCAGAGTATATTCCCAGGAGTGGTATGGCTGTGCATGGTGTTAGACACAGGTCCAAATTCATTTTTTACATGTCGCTGCCCAGTTTTCCCAACACCACTTGTTGAAGAGGCTTTTCTTACTCCATTTTGGACTCTTTGCACCTTTATCAAAGATTAAATGATCATGTGTTTGAGGTTGGGTGTCAGGATACTCAATTCTATTCCATAGGTCCACAGGTCTGTTTTTATTCCAATACCACACTGTTTTAATTACTACTGCCTTGTAGTACAGTTTGAAGTTGGGAAGGTGATGCCTCCCATCTTCTTTTTCCCGAGGATTGTTTTAGCTATCCTTGGGGGGTTTATTGTTCCATACAAATTTCAGGAGAGTTTGGTCAATTTCTTTGAAGAATGTCATGGGTATCCTTATAGGGACTGCATTGAATCTGTACAGAGCTCTAGGGAGTATTGCCATTTTGACAATGTTGATTCTCCCCATCCATGAGCAGGGAATATGTTTCCATTTCCTTGTGTCCTCTTTTATCTCTTGGAGCAGTGTCTTGTAGTTTTCTTTGTACAGGTCCTTTACACACTTGGTTAAGTTGATTCCTAGGTATTTGATTTTCTGTGGTACAATTGTGAATGGAATCGTTTCCTTAATATCCCTTTCTTTTCTTTCGTTATTTGTATATAGGAAAGCCATCAACTTTTGGTGTTGATTTTGTATGCTGCCACTCTACTATGTGTCTATTGTTTCTAGTAGTTTTTTGGTTACGAGTTTAGGGTTCTCTAGGTGTAATATCATGTCATCTGCAAATAATGATAGCTTAACTTCTTCCTTGCCTATCTGGATGCCCTTGACGTCCTTTTCTTCTCTGCTATGGCAAGTACTTCCAGTACTATATTGAATAAAAGAGGTGAGAGTGTCAACCT
>JAJIBD010013446.1:0-34196 GCA_021461705.1 Cryptotis parvus | reverse complement strand
GAATGCAGTATTTTGTTTTGCTAATTTCTTAACTATGTGATAGCTTTAGTGGCATCTACTATGTCTTTCTTATAGAAACAAGCTTCATTCTATGAGTCAGGGAAAAATTGTTGATTCTTCCAGTTCGTAAGCATGTATCTAGTCCAGTTAATACATTATTGGAATGTAGGGTAAATAGCCACAGATTATATTCAGACTCACTGGAGCCCTATGCTGTAGATCTTATATAAATTCTATCTGACCTTCACGTGCTCCTACTGTGACTGATGGATCACAATGACATTTGGGTCTCCAGAAATTAGTGTCAGTTAAGGAAGTGTTTTATGACCCTCCAGATAGGTACATATATTTGAGACAACTTGTAAGATTAACAGAATGCGTTTTGCAAAAATACTAGACTATTTTCTCACAAATCTCCGTTTTGTGCAAGGAGACCTGGGACTTTGAACTGTCTCCAGCTGAGGACTGAGGGACTCTGACTCACTGTTTTGATGAGGAGTTAGATTACTCTTTACCCGACTTAGTGCACTTCATCTCACACAGATCAAATGATAATAGGTTGACTCTGGGTTACTGTGAGCAACTCATCAATGACGAAGATCTCAGACTATTCTCATTACTGTTTTGGCTTTCCTCTGCATTTTGGTGGTTTTGTACACATTTCTTATGGATTCCAAATGAGCTTCTGCCTGAGAGCTCTTTGCTTATTTTTATTTTGAAGGCTTACAATAAAGAAGTTTGTATTTGCTTAGCTCTCCTTCTACCCCTCAATCACTAAGCTAATTTCTTGCAATGAATTTGATATGTCAATATTTATCAAACATTGGTTATGTGTTATGTGTGGTTTTTTGTGGAGTGTCACTGATACAGAAGTATCCTTTTTCTCATCATTTGCAATGTTTCCTTCTCATAGTATTCCCTTTTTATTACTTTCCTCCTTTACACAAACTCTTAGAAGGCCAACTGTCGGGGAGCCTCTGGGATCCCCAACAGTATCAGGATAGAAGTCCTCTTCTACCTCTGAGGCCACTGGGGGAATGGATGAAAACTCATGAGTCCAAAGCAGTTCCAAAATGGCTTTTAATAGTACAAAAGCTCTACCACCACAACCCAATATAATGAAAGAACTCTAGCTCTAATCAGAACTTAGACCATACAAGAGAAAGCCCAAGTCTTCCACCAAAGAGAGAGGATGTCACCCAAAGAGGAGTCCTAACCAAAGAAGGGGAAGAAGCCTCAAATCAGTCCACTTATATACACCAAAGTAATCCTAACTGTTGACAGAGATGATTCTGTCAACAAAGAACTCTAAACAGCTTCTAGACAACAGAAGAGTGTAGAAGGGTAGTGCCACACCCTATTACAGGTATAAACAAAGGACTAATTATCTCCTTCCGAGATTATCTCTTATGTAGAATACTGGAGAGAGAGAGAGAGCTGGTATAAAGTAATACATCTTAATTTCATGGGCTTCATGTAGTCTAGATGGTATCCACAAGGTCCTTCTTATTTATTATCTGCACCAAGGTGATTCTGGGTATCTCGATCTCTGTATACTGAAAGGGTTATGCTTGCCTGCATGAGGGCAAACTAGTATAATCTTAAATGATAGTCTCAACATAGACAGGATGGCAGTCTCCTGGTAAATTCTAACTGTCCCATGCTGGGGTGCAGTAGATATAAAGAGGAGCTGTGCCCAATCTAGATAACATAGAAGTCTTAGTAGATGTATAATAAGTCAGAAGTTATTCAGAGTCAAGGTGACTTCTGTAACTGCCACACCCTCCATCAGTGTTTACATAGAAGAGAGGTCTCATTAGAATGAACCTTGACTTATCTTACACCTAAATAGACTAAGCTGTGAGCAAAGCTCCCAAGCTAGCTAAGCCTGTCATCCAACAGCCAACTTTACAGTTGTAGTTTATCCAAAAAAAAATCACCTGTAAGTGAAATAAAAGGGTGAGGTCTCAAGGAAACTTCAAGGTCCAAGGCTGATTATAGCCTCCCAGTCCTAGGACTTAGCTTATCTACTGATAATTTTAAGAGCATAAAAATGTTTAACTCATCTTTTTCTATATACAGGAAATACAGGTAATATATAATATTGTTCCCTACATTTTATTTATTTTTTAAGTATTTTATTATATCACTGTGATACAATTACAAAGATATACAATTACAAAGTTCATATTTGGGTTTTGGTCATACAGTGTTCCAGCACCCATCCTGCCACCAGTGCCCATCTCCCACCACCAATGTCCCCGGTTCCCTCCCTCCTCCCCCAGCCTCCATGGCAGGTTCTTTATTTCTTCCCCTTTTCTCTCTCTTTCTCTTTCCCTTCCCTTCCAGACTATGGATTACAGAATATACATTAAAGGGTTGTCATGTGTATCTTTTTGCCTATATTTAATGCTCAGTTCTAGGTTGGCATTAGTACTCTCGACAATTGTTAGCACACTGTTCCATTTTCTGTCTTACCTAGCCTCTGACTCCCACACTTATGTGATAATTTACACCTTTGACAAGACCTCCTGATCCATGTTTCACTTGACCTTGGATATTGGTATCATAATATGTACATATATATGTACATATTATGATACCTATATCTATATGTCATGCAAATAAATGCAGTCATTCTGTATCTGTCTCTCTTCTTCTGGCTAATTTCACTCAACATAATCTTCTCCATGTTCATCCATTTATAGGCAAATTTTATAATTTCATTTTTCCTAACAGCTGCATAGTATTCCATTGTGTAGATGTACCAAAGCTTCTTTATCCAGTCATTGATTCTCGGGCACTCTGGTTGCTTCCAGATTCTGGCTATTGTGAATAATGCTGCTATGAACATAAAAGTAGGAATGGTGTTTCCACTGCATATTTTTAACTTCCCAGAGTAGATTCCCAGGAGTGGTATGGATGGGTCAAATGGGAGTTCAACTTCTAGTTTTTGGAGGAAAGTTCATATTGTTTTCCAGAAAGGTTGTACAAGTCGACATTCCCACCAACACTGGATGAGTGTCCCCTTTTTCCCCACATCCATGCCAGCACTTATTGTTCTTGCTCTTTTGAATATGTGCCAGTCTCTGTGGTGTAAAATGATATGTTCCCTACATTTTAACAGAAGAAAAAAAAAAAGCACACAATTGGAAGACTTGTGTCAACTTTTTTTTTAAATCAAGAAAACAGGATTTATTCAAATCAAAGAATATCAGTAAAGACTTTTTATGTATGCAAAACAAAAGAATCTTTTCTACTTTGCTTCTCTCTCATTAGCCAGCCTGGGTTACATGGTCATTTCAAGCTAAATTAGAGTCTGGTAGAGGAACATTTTCACTGACCAAATTGTTCCCCAGACTAAATTGTGATTTCTCTGTATAAGGAGTATAGATAAATAGATATTGAAGTGCCTATTATTCATGACTCTTTCCAAAACTAGTATGCCTTGAAGTTGATAGATCAAAATGAGGAGGGGTTAAGAATTTGGGAGGACAGGATAGAGAAGGGAGGAGAGGACTGTTGGGAAGAGGAATTAGATGCTAGAGGAATTAATTCCCATAGTCATTGACAGGTTTAGTTACATTTTTATTCAATGCAAGATTTCATTCTGTTTCTAAGAGAGATCAAAGTTATAAGGATTCCTTAACTCCATGCCACTTCCTTTCTGATAGGTGAACTTCTCATTAGCCATTATTTCTTGGGGGGCTTATGAAGCTCTGATTTTGGTACATGGTACCTGTTTGGTGCCTATTTTGTCAACAAAGTTTTTATGCTTCAGTATTTCTCTGGAGACATTAGTTGTATGTTTGCTGTATAAAGAAAAAACCAATGAGGTGATGATGTTGAGCTGAATAATTAGTAATGGTAATATTTATTAGGCCAGAGAAGAAGAAACATTCCAGTAGGGGAGATCTGGGAAGATACGAGATCAGGCATTATAGGGAATTTTTTACTAACTTAAGAAAGAGTGTTTGACTGCATTATGTCCTTTAACTCACTTAAGTGTCATTGACTTACTGACTTTCTCTACTCTCCAGATTCCTGAGGAATAGCTTTTGAGCAGGGTGACCTCCAGCGCAGAAGCTATTTGTCCTGCAAAAGCTGTCATGGCCATATTTATATAAGCTACCAGCAACTCTATTAGTCAAGTGACATGGTTTCCCTCGAATTATTTCCTATGTCATCTTCCAGTTCTGCATTAGGTTATTTTGGGGGGAGAGGTAGTTAACACATGTATTATCTGTAAATTCAATGTATATATATATATATATTATAAATCATCACTGTATCACTGTCTTCCCGTTCATCATCGATTTAAATTGATTATGTGAAGCTATGAAAGTTACTGTGCAATAAAGTTTGAACATACAATAATAATGAATAGAGTGAGATAAACCTTGTCATAGCTCATAAGTAACTTTGAAGATTTTAATTCTTCTTATGCCCTGAGATGAATATTATCAGTCTCAGTGGAAAACTATTCAAATTATAAAGTTTCTCTTTCTCGGATTAGTAGGTTTAATAATTTATGTCTTTGATTTCTGGGCTATCTCCATGGCAACCTAGTAAGAAGTCTTTGTGGCAACTGTGGGTGAGAATGTGTCCCACAGTCATCCTGACTCATGGAAACCTGCCAGTGACTGTTTTTTCCGCATTTCTAACAAGCCAGAGTGTATCTAGTTATAGGTGAATTGTTCTTCGATTCTTTATCCTAAGTAAGGTTTAGACCCTGACATTTTGGGATTGGAAATCTACTGTACTCCATTCAACACCCTATTGCCTGTTCTCTTCAGATGATGTTCTCTGTTCTGTGGTGGCTAGTGTCCCAAGTCCTTGATTCCATAGGAAATTTAATCCTGAGAGACAAAAGGGAATGTGGCTGCAAAGCTGGCTGCTGTCTGTGGCCCTGATCTGCACTGTATGTTATATGTCTTGTCATGACTTTGTGATTTTCTTTTCTAAGCATAGACATTTGTCACTTGATCTGTCACTATGCTTGAACACAAAGTTTTCTTCATGTTATGACCCCCTTTTGCATAATAAGAAATTGAAACTGAAGAGGATTAGGAGCAGTTTAACGTCCTGTCTTTATTGCCTGATTTCCTGTTCTTTAGCAGCTTATTATATAGGGTAGCCAAATCCCAAGATAACATATTATATCACCTTGAAAACGACATTTACTAAAAACTTTATTTCTAATAAATACACAAGGGAAAATGAGAGTAGCAGGGAACAATTAGCTGATAGTATCTTTATTTGAATCTGCTTTATTATTTATCTTTTTCTTGCAACTGCCAGAACATATGCAATTATTTCAAAACACTGACAGGAGTTAGTAAAAATTCAATATTCTGTTTTACTATGAAGATTGTCTCATGAAAGAATTGTCTTTGTTTTAAATGACTGTTTTAAATATAAACAGCCTACAGAAATCTCAAGAAACAGGGGGCTTCAACTAAGGCGATGGGGTAGTATGAGAGATAAATATGTCGTGGTACTTTCACATGTCATTTTCCTACACTATCTTCCTATGTTTTTTTGTCTTCCTTTCCATGATAAATTATTTGTCTTGTTTTGTTTTTGGACCATGCCTGGTAGTGTTCAGGGCTCTGTACTCAAGGATCACTCTAGGAACTATATGGGGTGTCAGGAACTGAATCTAGATACATATGCAAAGCATGCAATGTATCTGCGTGTAGGTGGCAGACCCAGTTCTATCCCTAACACCACATATAATCCCATAACCATTGCCAGGAGTAATCTCTGAGTAGGAATAAGCCATGAACACCCCTTATGCATCTCACCCCACACAACCAAAAGAAAAGCCTTATAGAATGAATTGAAGATAGAGGTAGAGGCTAGGGAGTACAGACTGGCATAATTTAAAAGGAATTACATAGTACGAACAACATATGATAGTATGAAAGAGTGTGTGTGGTGTTGTGAGACCAAGGAAAGGTTTCTAAAGAAGAAATGATCCAGAACCCAATATTTGCTATTAGAAATGTTAAGGGAAGATAAATAATATGGAACCTCTCACTGTACAGCATTAACAAGATACAGTGTAGATTTTTTACCCCACAGAGTCTTTCTTGTTTGATCCAACTTAAAGTAATATCTGTTTCCTCCATTTCTCATACATGATGTACAATATATTTATTTTCATTTATCTGTGGGGAATTGGAAAGATTGGTACTAAGCCTTCTTTTATTGATTTTCTAATGATTATCTTGGAACATCTTTCACTTTTACATTTGCATTTCATACTCCCAGCATCCTATGATACCTAAAATTCCTTTGTGTTCGTTTCATTCATTAGTAATTGACGTTTGCAATGCTATTACACTAGTCAGGTATGCCCATTTTCTTTTCTCTTCCTTCAGCCGTGGTTAACACCTACTTATCAAGCTTAGGTATCTTTTACGTAACATCTCCTTGTCCACTATAGTTTGATAGTCTTCTAGTCTGCTCCTGAAGAGCTGTAGACATTCTTATACCACAGCTCTTGGCACACTTAAGATAATTGTTCATATTATTCTTATTTTCCAATTGACTTTGAACACTGTGGCAATAGCTACCATGCCCCATCTTTTGTGGCATCTTAAAGGCACAGTACCCCTAAAGGTCTGTTAAGATAGTTGAGCCCAGGGTTCTGAACCTGGCCGAAACTATAAATAGGGGCTCCAGGAGAGCATCCTGGGGGCTTCCGGACTGAGAGAGCAGCAGCCTCTGGTGCCTGGCCAGCACCTAAGCCATGGGCCCCTAGTGCCTGAGCCGAATGGCCAACACCAAGGAGGAAGAGAAGCTACTGCTGATGACTAGGCCCGCGGGCCAGCACCAGAGCCACAAGGCCTGGTGCCTGAGCCCGAGGGCTGGCATCCAAGCTACAGGGCTACAGAGCTTCAGGGCTACTGAGTATTAGGACCACCGGCAGTAGGGCAACATGGAGTAACTCAAAGACTTAGACAGGGATTCAGAGACCCAAGACAGTAGCAAAAGATGAAACAAGGCAACTAGGGAACTAGATAGGGATATAGCTGAGGACTCCAGAGAAAAGAAGCCCTGCAGAGAAAACCCTGAACTGAAGGGACCAAAGGAAAACGTCCTGAAAGGAGTCATCCCGGAGAGGACTAGAAGCAGGAAGCCTTGAGGAGAAACATCGGGAAGTGAGAGGCCCTAACAAGAGGAGCCCACACAGACCCCCCAACCCAAAGAGAGAGCAGCCTGCAGTAGAACAGAGGAGAGGAGCTTATACAGAACCTGCCAAAGAGAGAGCAGCCTGCAGGAGAAACCACTAGGAGAGAGTCAGAGATCCAGGAGAGGTTCCGCAGAGAGCAACCACAAGAGAGGAAAGAAAGTAGCATTAAATAACCTACAAGAACCTTTAGCCTTGGTTGTTATTCCGTCAAGAGGTCAGGGGGAGCAGTATCGGCCCTAGACAGGCCGGGGTCCCTAACACACAGTGAGTACTGCTGGGGACCCAGCTAGGCCCCAGCGTCTGCTGCCATGGTCACCCCCTGACCCCCCAAGTAATATTAAGGCTATGGAATCCACGGAGGTCCCTTGAGCCTGGGGCCTTGGGACCTCCCTGAGGGGGAGCCACAATCCCTCCTCCAAAACAGTTATTCGGAAGCCCTAACAATCTTTGGATCTCGCGAGTTGTGCTGTGTCAATTACATGAAAAGCATTAATAAATAATGATGAATGAGTGGCTGGAATATGCTGATTGACTGTTGTATCATGGAATGATTATTATTAGTAATTTTTTCCCCCAGTGTTTAATATTCTATTTTGTAGAAGCTTCTATTTACCCTGCAGTTAATCATGTATTACACCATACACTAAACTGTAAGAAAATGTCCATCTCACTATTACAAAGCTATAAAATCTATAACAGTATTATTTGACATGACTTAAGAAAAATTTTAAAATAGAAAAAATCCTGAAATTGGCTAAAACAAATATAATCTACTGGCTTAATATTTTGGAAAAATTGTTGATTTTTAAAGATCCAATTATCATTATACAGTATTTACTCTTGGAAATTATAAAGCTAATTTTCTGGGTAAAAAAGATTAATATATACAATGTCAGGAATAATTATCTTAAACTGGTGGTGAAAAATATCTTTCTTGTTTAACTTTTATTGAAATAAAAGTGTTTTAATTCCCCACAAGATGGAGAGGGAGGGAATATGTTATCTTTCATTTTCAGAGTAATTTACCTTTAAAAATGTTACTTTTGGATTCATCCCGGGAATGCAAGGATGGTTCAACATTCGCAAATCAATCAACATAATATATCACATCAATAAGAGAAAAAAAAAACCATATGGTCGTATCGATAGATGTAGAAAAAGCATTTGACAAGATCCAGCACCCATTCATGATTAAAACCCTCCAGAAAATGGGAATGAAGGAAGCTTCCTCAAGATAGTCAAAGCCATCTACCAAAAGCACACAGCGAGTATCATTCTCAATGGGGAAAAATTGAAAGCCTTCCCCTTAAGATCAGGGACACGACAAGGTTGCCCTCTCTCACCTCTTTTATTCAATATAGTACTAGAGGTACTCCGCCATAGCAATCAGAGAAGAAAAGGACATTAAGGGCACCCAGATACGCAAGGAAGAAATCAAGCTATCATTATTTGCAGATGACATGATATTATACCTAGAGAACCCTAAACTCTCGACCCAAAAACTCTTAGAAACAATAGATATGTATGGTAGAGTGGCAGGGTACAAAATCAATACCCAAAAAGTCGGTGGCTTTCCTATACACAAATAACGAAAGAGAAGAAAGGGATATTAAGAAATCGATTCCATTCACAATTGTGCCACAGAAAATCAAATACCTAGGAATCAGCTTAACCAAGTGTGTAAAGGACCTATACAAACAGAACTACAAGACACAGCTTCAAGAAATAAAAGAGGACACAAGGAAATGGAAACACATTCCCTGCTCATGGATGGGGAGAATTAACATTGTCAAGATGGTAATACTCCCTAGAGCTTTGTACAGATTCAATGCAGTTCCTATAAGGATTCCCATGACATTCTTTAAAGAAATTGACCAAACACTCCTGAAATTCGTATGGAATAATAAACTCCCACGGATAGCTAAAGCAATCCTTGGGAAGAAGAAGATGGGAGTCATCACCTTTCCCAACCTCAAACTGTACTACAAAGTAGCAGTAATTAAAACAGCGTGGTACTGGAATAAAAACAGACCTGTGGACCTATGGAATAGAGTTGAGTATCCTGACACCCACCCTCAAAGACATGATCAGTTAATCTTTGATAAAGGTGCAAAGAGTCCAAACTGGAGTAAGGGAAAGCCTCTTTAACAAGTGGTGCTGGGAAAACTGGACAGCTACATGTAAAAAAATGAATTTGGACCTGTGTCTAACACCTTGCACAAAAATCAGATCAAAATGGATTAAAGATCTCAATATCAGACCTGATTCCATAAAGTACGTTGAAGAAAATATAGGAAAATCCCCTCCACGACATTGAAGCTAAAGACATCTTCAAAGGTGAAACACCATTAACAAAGCAACTAGAAGAAAATATAAATAAATGGGACTACATGAAACTGAAGAGCTTCTGCACCTCGAAAGAAACAGTGACCAAGATAGAAAGACAGTCCACAGAATGGGAAAGAATATTCACCCAATACCCATCTGATAAGGGATTAATATCCAGGATATATCAGGCACTGGTACAGCTATATAAGAAAAAAACAGCCAACCCCATTAGAAAATGGGGAGAAGAGATGCATATCTTTGGTTTCCCAGAGTAGATTCCCAGGGGTGGTATGGCTGGGTCAAATGGGAGATGAACAGAAACTTTGACAAGGAAGAAATTCGAATGGCCAAAAGGCATATGAAAAAATGCTCATCATCACTAATCATCAAAGAGATGCAAATCAAAATAACAATGAGATATCACCTCACACCACAGAGATTGGCCCATATCCAAAAGGGTAAAAGCAACGAGTGCTGGCGTGGATGTGGGGAAAAGGGGACTCATACACTGTTGGTGGGAATGTCGACTTGTACAGCCTTTCTGGAAAACAATATGGACATTCCTCCAAAGACTAGAAATTGAGCTCCCCTTTGACCCAGCCATACCACTCCTGGGAATATACCCTGGAAAGACAAAAGACACAGCGGAAACACAATCCGCACTTTTTATTTTCATAGCAGCACCATTCACAATAGCCAGAACCTAGAAACAACCAGTATGCCCGAGAACTTATGACCGGATAAAGAAACTGTGGTACATCTACACAATGGAATACTATGCAGCTGTCAGAAAAATGAAGTTATGAAATTTTCCTATAAATGGATGGACATGGAAAGAATCATGTTGAGTGAAATTAGTCAGAAGGAAAGAGAGAGACATAGAATGACTGCATTTATTTGCATGACATAAATATACCAGGTGATCTTACCAAAAGTGGAAATTGCCACAAGCGCGTGGGAGTCAGAGGTTAGGTTAGATAGATAAGGGAACATGTGTGAATAAATGTCTAAAGGTCTGATACCAACATAGAACTGAGCATTAAATACAGACAAAAAATGCAAATGATGGCTTCTAAGTGTACTTAGTGCAACCGACAATGTGTGGGAGAAGGAGGAGAGAGAGGGAGAGAGAGAGAGGAGATAAAGAACCTGCCATTTAGGCAGGATGTGGGAGGGGAGGGAATTGGGGACATGGGTGGTGGTTGAGGGGCACTGGTGGAGGGCGGGTGCTGGAACACTGTGTGACCGAAACCCCCAAGCGTGAACAACGTTGTAATTGTATATCTCACGGTGGTATAATAAAATGTTAAAAAATAATTAAAAAATGTTACTTTTAAGTAAGACCATTTGTGAATTGCTTGTAAGTGATTTTATTTAATTAATTTATTTATTTTTGCTTTTTGGGTCACACCCAGAAATGCTCAGGGGTTTCTCCTGGCTCTGCACTCAGGAATTACTCCTGGTGGTGCTCGGGGACCATATGGGATGCCCGGGATCGAACCCAGGCTGGCACAGGCCAGCTGTGTGCAAGGCAAACGCCCTACCCGCTGAGCTATCACTCCGACCCGTGATTTTGAAAGACAGATTTAAAATTTGAAATCATTGTACATGACAACCTTTTAATGTATGTTCTGTTATCCATAGTCTGGAAGGGAAGGAAAAGAGAAAGAGAAAGGAAAAGAAATAAAGAACCTGCCATGGAGCAGGGCTGGGGAAGGGGAGGGAACCGGGGATGTTGGTGGTGGGAGATGGGCACTGGTGGAGGGACGGGTGCTGAAACACTGTATGACCAAAACCCAAACATGAACTTTTTAATTGTATATCTTTTTATTTGTATATCTCACGGTGGTATAATAAAATACTTAAAAAAATTTGAAATCATGAGAACATTTGTTTAATGAAATCGGTCACTTGCAGGCTCCATGTTTAGAAGCTATACCTTGAGCTCTGTTAGCTCTCTTTGGTGCCTTGGTAAGAAATGTCTTTTCACTTCAAAGGATCAAAAAGACAACACATTGAATGGAAAATAAGAAACTTATGTGCTATTAGTTGTTTGGAGTAATTGAAGTAAATGACATATTTATGAAAAATTAATGAGTAAATGTGGCTTAAAACTCAAGGTGGTAGCATGAAATATTTATTTTTCAGGGGAATTTTTTCTTTTAAAAATATAATTTATTTAAATGTAAACTTCTCTTTAAAATGTTTTCATAGACATGAAAACATTTCTTCTTTTATTCCTCACATTTAAACATAATAAATATACTTTCACTCACTTATAAGAAAGATAATGACCAAAAAGTATACATCAAGTTATTACGTTATGTATGTTTAATCTTGAAGGAACTATTTTAAAAAAAATTGAAGGACTGAGGAAAGTAATGGCAATCTTTGGATTCTTTTTTGTTTGGTTTTGGGGCTACACTTTGTGGTACTTAGGGCTCACAGCTCTGTATCACTCTTCGGCATAAAACTTATTGGCTGTATGCAAGACAAGCTCTTTACCCACTGTACTATCTGACCCAGCTATGGATTCCTAATACAGAATGAGTTACTTCACATTTTACCTTATATTATAGAGCACAGAATTAATATATAGAATTCTATTAATTCATTTCTTTAGATAAAAATATGGTACAATAAGGGGTGACACAAAAGTAAATATAATGATAGGAACAAGGGCAGAAAAAACGAGGAGCTTGTTAGAAAGAGTAGCTAAAATACCAGAGAATTAGTAAGCACATTAGACTTTAAAAATATTTATGCAATTTATTCTAACAATTGAGTTCAGTTACTTTACTACTCTGGGTCTCCCTTTTACCACCTGTAGAATGGATGGAATGCTGTTACGAACTAGATCTTTCTTCATTCTTTCTCTCTCTTTCTCCTTCTGTCTCCCTTTCTTTCTCTCTCTTCTTTCTTTCTCTTTCTCCTTTCTTTCTTTCTTTCTTTCTTTCTTTCTTTCTTTCTTTCTTTCTTTCTTTCTTTCTTTCTTTCTTTCTTTCTTTCTTTTCTTTCTTTCTTTCTTTCTTTCTTTCTTTCTTTCTTTCTTTCTTTCTTTCTTTCTTTCTTTCTTTCTTTCTTTCTTTCTTTCTTTCTTTCTTTCTTTCTTTCTTTCTTTCTTTCCTTTTTTTCTCTCTCTAAACATTTTTCATTGAATCACCATGAGATAAACCATTACACAGCTGTTAATGGTTGAGCTTCATTCATACAATGAATCCCTCCACCATTGAACATTTCCCACTACCAATGTCCCAGGTTCTCTTTGACCATCGCCCAACAATTCGTCCCCTGAAACCTGCCTCTATGTCAGGTACTTTTCTTTCCTCTTCCCTCTTTCTCTCCCTCTCTCTCTCCTTTTGTGCATTATGCTTTGCAATTTAGGTCATTGTGTTTGTTTAGGGAGTTAAGTTATTTTTCAGGTTAGCACAGCTAGAGTATCTGGAAGAGACTTGAAGAGGAGGAGGAATGTCCATATAATTTTCCAAAAGGCTGGACCAGTCGACATTCCCACCAACAATGGATATGAGTCCCTTTCTCCCTGCATACTCACCAGCACTCCTTTGGATGTGTGCCAGTCTCTATTGTGAGATGATATCTCATTGTTTTGATTTGCATCTCCTTAATGATGAAGAGCACTTTTTCACTGGCCTGTCAGCCATTTGAATTTCTTCTTTGAGGAAATTTCTGTTCATTTCCTCTCCCCATTTCTTAATGGGGTTGGATGTTTTTTTTCTTGTAAAGTTCTACCAGTGTCTTGTATATCCTTGATATTAACCCCTTATTAAATGGGCATTGAGTGATAATTCTTTCCCATTCTGTCAGCTGTCTTTGTATCTTGGTTACCATTACTTTTCAGGTGCAGAAGTTTTTCAATTTCATATAATCCCATATGTTTATCTTTGCTTCCATTTGCTTTGTCAGTGGTGTTTTGTCTTTGAAGATGCCTTTAGCTCCAATGTCATATAGGATTTTGCCTGTGTTTTCTTTAAAGCACCTCATAGATTCAGGTATGATGTTGAGCTCTCCCATTTGACCCAGCAGTACCACTCCTGGGAATATGTCCTGGAGACTCAAAAACACAAAACAGAAACACCACCTGCACTTCTATATTCATTACAGCATTATTCACAATAGCCAGAATCTGGACACAATCTGAGTGCCCAAGAACAGAAAACTGGATATAGAAACTATGGGACATCTAAATAATTAAATACTATGCAGCTTTCAAGAAAAACCAAGTCATGAAATTTACTTACAAATAGATGGTCATGGAGATTATCATGCTAAATGAAATTAGTCAGAAGGATAAAGTCAGATATAGAATGACTGCATTCATTTGTGGAATATAAATATATACCAGTGTTCTACTAATTGTTGGAAATGGTACTACCAGACTAGAAGTGAGCATTAAATATAGGCAAAGAATTTACATGATAATCACTAAATGTATGTAGGGCAAGCCACAATGTGTAAGAGAAGAAAGAGGAGAGAGACAGAGAGAGAAAGAGAGAGAAGAGGAAAAGTGCTTGCCATGGAGGCAGGCTGGGAAAGGGGCAGGGAATTTGGGAAATTGGTGGTGGGAAGTGTGCACTGGTAGAGGAATGGGTGCTGGAGCACTGTATGAGTGAAACCCAGTCATGAACATCTTTGTAATTGTATAACTCACTGTGGTCTAATAAAATAAAATTAAAATAGAAATAAACACAAAGAGCACAAAAAAGAGGAGGAATCCTTAGAGGTGAGAATGCTGTGTCTGGACCAGACACAGGGCTGTGCTGCATGGAGTGCCGTTGACTCTTATTATGAAAGGCATGACACATATGCAAAATTTCTAAGTTAAGTTGATGAAGTGCCATGCCAGGACAGTTGACATTTTTTTCTTTAATGAGTCATTCCCTAATGGTAAAGATTCATCCTATTCTGGCTGTAGGGAAGAGAAGGAGAGAGAAGGGGAATAGAGAGGGAAAGAGAAGAAGCTAGGAAGAGACAGTGAAAGATAAGGGACAGAGATATCTTAGGGCAGGGCAGACAGTGATACAGAAGGGAACAAAAGTCATTCTAAGGAATCACATAATAGAAACAGGAAAAGGGTGTTTGGCACTTTGATCGACATAAAAATTCTAAAGGGGAATTATCTGATGATATCCAAGTGAGATTTAAATGTATTTACAGAATGTAAACTTCTAGGTGGAATTTTCCATACATATACATGAAAAGGGGACAGAATAGACTCACAGGATTCTGGACCAGATACATATGGAAAGGCATGACTAGTAAATCTTTTCTTTCGTTGTTCTATGTGCCTGGTTGTTGGTAAGGAAATGGTGTACTCATATCATTCACCCCTTTATTTGGGCCATATTCATGAAGACAAACACATCTTATATTTCCCTTCACAGAATTCTTAGTGGTCTTATCCCAGTGAGTTCTACTCAGTGCTTTCTGACTCCCATATGTTAACCATTATCAAACATTTGCATGGTCTCAGAATGCCTCCAGTTTCTTACATTTAATGCTAGTCGGGGAGTTTCATGCTCAGTCTCACTTCTCCCTCTATATTTTCCTTTCCCCAACTGTCACAATACAGCTCTCAGGTGCCGCCATCCCTGACAAGCAGCTGTTCAATTAAGCTGTTCTTTTCCAGTCCTGTAGACTGCCAACTTATCACTAGAGCTTACAGACATGTGGGGAAACCAGAAAGGACAGAAAAGCTGGCACTCCAAATGGCATGAGAAAAGAGGAAAAGGACCTGGATAAATCAGTGCTAGAGTAATTAATCCTGGTATAGTTTGGAGGCAACTGTGTCATTTGTTATTTCTTCTGGGACATCTGATAGCAAAGGAGCTTCAAGGCTATTGTTACCTGTTTAGATGGATATGTTTTCTGCATTGTCTATATCTCCTTAATCTAACAGAGATTAGCTACAGCTAATAAATATAACTACCCATAAATAAATACATATTTATTACAGCTAATAAATACAGCTACCCATAAATATAGGTATTTGCTCTAATTTGTAGGAATGCTGTTTTAGAGACATTTTCCACCTTTTCAAAGCTGTTGCCCTGGTCTAGAAGAATCAGTCTTGGGTCTGGAGGTGGCAATTAAATGTGATTACTAACCTATCAGGTTAGTGAATGTTGGAAAAGGACAAACATGACAGCATTTCAGCACCTGTATTGCAAACCATAATGCCCCAAAATAAAGAAGTGTGTAATAGACAGAAAGTAGAAAAGTGCCTATTATAGAGGCAGACTGGGGAAAGGGAGACATGAGGGAAACTGGGGACATTGGTGGTGGAGATGTACACTAGCGAAGGAACGAGGGATGGAGCATTGTATGACTGAAACCCAGTCATGAACAACTTTGTAACTGTGTATCTCATGGTGATTCAATGAAACAAATGGTGCTGATATTATTGGGTTGTTGTAAAGTCTCATGCATATGATAATTTAAATAAGGCAACATAGGGATCATTTAATTTGAAACTATTGGTATTTCTACTATTTATATGTTTAGGGAAAAGAGCAACTTGAAGAGATGGAGTGCAGTAAAGAATTAGCAGTTTCTCTATCTGAAGATTCCCTCCTATCAAAGTCTACTTCAATATTCTTACGGAGATTCACTCACATACTCCCAAATTCCTTTGCTTAAGTCTTATTTCATTTTTTCTAATATGTTCATTTTTGCATTTCAAATAGTGGGGTGCATCTTCAAATTGATGGTAATTTGCAGTTTCAATGGGTCAGATAGGAATTATGATTTAGTTTAGTTTCCAATGACTGTTTCATTGTTAGTCAAATTCTTAAAACTGCAGTTCTGTTGTGTATATTATTGACTTCACTATTATTTAAAATGTATTAGTAACTAAGGCTGCATTAATATTTGCATTTATATCATAAATTATGACTCCCCAAGTAGACATGAAGATAGCAATGTGCAGTTGATATTAATGAAGCAGATATGTTTTACTAGTGGGGCATCAGAATTCTACATATTTTTTAGAGAGTGCTATGCTATGCCAAAAATATTTTATGACCCAGGGGAGAATATTCCCATAAGTAGATGAAGCTGTGTTTTTGTCTTGTTGCTAAGATATGTATACGAGTTAGATACGAGTAAGTCTAGGCATAGGTCTGCATATTTGATCTGCAGAGATAAAAAAAATGGAAATCAGTAAATAGATAACTCTTTAGGTTGTTAAATTGTAAAGCCACAGAGAATGTTTATTGAAGAACTGTTATTAATGCATCAAACCACTGAACCTCAACTTGAGAGAAATGTCTTGTTGACATTGAACAGAATTTTATTAATTTATAGCAGTGTATCATTAAATTAAGGGAAAATAAACATTGAATCAAATGGGAAATGCTGAATTCTCAACAATTTTGACATGCTTAAATTTTTAAATTTAATTAAAGGACTATGACTTACAAAGTTATTGATAGTTGAGTTTTAGGCATATCCTATTTCTATACAAATCCCACTATCAGTGTCAATTTCTCTCCACTAGTGTTCCCATACTCCACCCTTCTTCACTCCATCTGCCACCTTGACAGGCACATTACAAAATTTGGTAGTTGCATCTTAGATCTTGTTCTCAGTGTTGTTGAGTCTGTTTTTTGAACATAGGCTATGCCATTCAACCATATCACCAGTATAACTGAAGCCCGAATCCCTGTTCTTCATTACTTCCCTGTCTCATCTTCTTCTCTGCCTTCCTTGATTTATTTCCTTTTCTATAAACTCTGGGATCAAGGGCACTGTCTGGGTCCCTCTTTTACAAATTATGTTTCCTCAGTCAGTTATTCTATATACCACAAATAAGTGAGATCATCCTGTATTTGTCTTTCTTCTGGCTTACTTCATTCTACATGATATCTTCCAGTTCCAACCAGCTTGTAGGAAAATGCATATTTTTTATCACTTGGCATTATTAAGTATTTATACTAATGGTATGAATGAGATAAAGACGTGATTATGGGTTATTATTAATATATGATCACGTTAACTTTTTGCATGTAAATTGTAATGCCATTCTATGATTTTCTAACTTAGAATGCTTTTTATCTGAGTATGCTTTGTACCATTTATTGATCTTATGGGATTCTCTCTGTTTCCATATCACACTTAACTTTGGTTGACTTAATTGTTCATCTTAATCTGGCAGGGAATCAAGAAGAAAGGGATATTAAAAAAATTTATCCCATTCACTATTGTGTTTCAGAAAATCAAATACTTCAGAATTAGCTTAACTAAAGAGGTGTAGGGCCTATCAAAGAAAAATACTAGACACTACTTCAAGAAATAAAAAAGAACAGGATGAAATGTGAACACATCCCCTGCTCATGGGTTGGTAGGATTAACGATGACAAAATGGTAATACTCCCTAGAACTTTATACAGATTCAGTTTAGTCCCAATAAGGATACCCATGACATTTTTCAAAGAAATAGACCAGATACTTTTGAAATTAATATGAAACGATAAACCCCTAAGAATTGCTAAGCAATTATTGACAAAAGAAGATATTCAGCATACCTTTCCCAAATTCAAACTGTACTAGAAAGTGGTAGTAATTAAAACTGCATGGTATTGCAATACAGATGAACACCTCAGATCAATGGAACAGAGGTGAATATCCTGACATAGATACTCAAATATAGGATCACCCAATCTTTGAAAAAGGAGCCGAAGTATGAAGTAGAGCATGTAAAATCTCTTCAACAAGTGGTACTAGGAATACCGGACAGCTACATGCAAACAAAAAATTCTAAAAATGAGCTCACACCTCTTTATAGCACAAAAGTCAGATCAAAATAGATTAAAGATATCAATATGAGACCTGAATTCATAAGGTGCATGGAAGAAAATATGGGCAGGAACCTCTGTGATATGAAATGAAAGCAAGTAGTATATGAAGGCAAGTGAGTTTAGGCGTTGAAAGGAAGGAAAGGGTTAAAAAGCGCAGGGGCAAATTTCATGACTTCATTTTCCTGATAGCTGCATAGTATTCCATTTTGTAGATGTACCATAGTTTTTTTTTTTTTTTTACCTAGTCTAATGCTCTCGGCACTCAGGTTGTTTCCCAATTCTGGCTATTGTGAATATTGTTGCAATGAATATAGACAAGTAGGTGGTCTTTCTGTTATGTGTTTTTGTGCCTCCAGGGTATTTTCCCAGGAGTGATGGGTCAAATGAGAGTTCAATATCTAGTTTTTAGAGGAATGTTCATATTTTTTCCAAAAAGGTTGGACCAGTCCACATTCCCACCAACAATGGATAGAGTCCCACATCCGCACCAGCACTTGTTGCTCTTTCAGATGTGTGCCAGTCTCTGTGGAGTGAGATGAGATCTCATTGTTGTTTTGATTTCCATCTCCCTAATGGATAATGATGAAGAGTGACTTTTCATATGCTTTTTTGGCCATTCAAATTTCTTCTTTGAGAAAATTTCTGTTCATTTCTTCTCCCCCATTTCTTAATGGGCTTGGATTTTTTCTTCTGAATAGTTCTACCAGTGTCCTGTATATATTAAATATTAAGCCCTTATCACATGGACATGGATGGACATGAAGAATATCATGCTTAGTAAAATTAGTCAGAAGGAAGAAAACAGATATAGAATGACTGCATTCATCTGTTGGATATAAATATATACCAGTGTTCTACTAATTGCTGGAAATTATTTCACCAGATTAGAACTGAGCATTGAATGTAGGCAAAGGGATATAGATGATAACCCCTAAATGTATGTATGGCAAGTCACAATGTGTAAGAGATGGGAGAGAAAGAGGCTTATTTTTATACAAAAAGTAAGAGAGAGAGATACAGAGAGAGAGAGAGAGAGAGAGAGAGAGAGAGAGAGAAAAGAGGAAAGAATGCCTGCTATAGAGGCAGGCTGGGGGAGAGGGGAGAAAATCTGGGGACGTTGGTGGTGGGAAATGTACACTGTTGGAGAGGTGGGTGCTGCAAAGTTGTATAACTGAAACCCAACCATGAACAGCTTTGTAAATATTTATCTCATGGTGTTATAATAAAATAAAATAAAACAAAATCATGTTATAACTAGAGCAGGGCCTCTAGTTAAGGTAAAAGGGAGAACTAGGAACTCTAGTCCCTGGGTGAAAAGGGAGAACTTGGTGGAACGAAACCACAATTTATGCAATGTTCATGGTTGGGAAATCACTGGGATAAAAATTTAACTAAAAGCTGCTTGTTTATCTCAGCAAACATTTTTGTTTTGCTTCTGTATACTCCTTTGCTTGCTATGACTTAAGTAAAAAGGATATACATCTTGGTTTTTCAGCCAAACACTTATTGTTTTATACAAAAAGTATAAAAACTATGCTTTTAGCTTGGTTTGGGGTTCTAAGCCAAGAGAGCAGTTCCTGCTTGTGAACCCTCAGCACTGAGTTCTGTTGCCTCAATAAATTCTTTTGATCTAAATTGCTGAACCATTTTCTGAATAGCACAATGGTGGGTCTCAGCCCCAAAACAATGACATTGAAGCTAAAGGAATTTCAAGGATGAAACACCATTGACCAAACAATTGGAAGCAAAGATAAACAAATGGTACTACATGAAACTGAGAAGCTTCTGCACCTCAAAAGAAATATTGATCAACATACAAAGACAGTCCATAGAATGATAAAAATATTTTTCCAATACTCATCTGATGAGGGGTCAAATATATATATATATATATATATATTATATAGTATATATAATGTATATTATATATATGGTACTGGTAGAAGTTTACAAGAAAAAAAATTCAATCTATCAAAAAATTGGAAGATGAACAAAAACTTCCTCAAAGAAGAAATACAAATGGCCAAAAGAACAGTGAGATACCATCTAATACCACAGACACCCGCACCACATCATAATGAGCAAGAGTAACTAGTACTGGCATGGATGCAGTGAGAAAGGGACTCTCCTTCTTTGCTAGTGGGAATCCTGACTGGTTCAGCCTTTTTGGAAAACAAATTGGGCACTCCTCAAAAAGCTTGAAATTGAGCATCCATATGACCCAGCAATAGCACTTCTGTTTATGTACCCTTAAGGTCCAAAGACACAAAACAAAGGCCAGCTGCACATCTTTGTTCATTGTAGTACTATTCACAATTGCTAGAATCTAGAAACAACCTGAGTGCCCAAGAACAGACAACTGGATAAAGAAACTATGGTACATATACACAATAAAATATGATGCAACTGTTAGGAAAAAATGAAGTCATGCAATTTTCCTATAAAGGATAAACAGGAGATTATCATGCTGAGTGAATGAGTCAGAAGAAGAGGAACAACAAAGAATGATTGCACTCATTTGTGGAATATAAAAAGAACATAATATGAGACAAATATCCAAGGACAGTAGAAACAAGGGCCAACACTTTCCTTTACCAGTGTATATTTCACCATCACCAGTGTCCCCATTTTCTCTCCTGCCACCCACCCCTAGCCTGCCAGACACCATGCATTCAATCACTGCCCATAGATAATTTCTAGAAGGAGGAACCAATATACATTCATAAACTAAAATGTAAGTGAGAGAAATAAAGTAAAATTTTCATATATGTTGCTACAAAATGTTCAAATTGCTGTAAAAGTGACCAATATGTGAAAAAATTCTCAGTATCACTAATCATCAGAAAATTCAGAACCATTCAGAACCACTGTATCACCTCCCACTTGTCAGTATGACTATTCTTTTTAAAATTTTACTTTATTGAATCACCATGCTATGACCCATTACAAAGCTGTTCATGACTGGGTTTCAATCATACATTGTTCCAACATTCATCTCTCCACCAGTGCACATTTACCAACACCAATGTGCCCCATTCCCCTACAACTGCTTCTATGTCACTCTCTCTCTCTCTCTCTCTCTCTCTCTCTCTCTCTCTCTCTCTCTCCTTTTGTGCATTCTGGTTTGCAATACAGACACTGAAAGGTTATCACATTTATCCCTTGACCCACTTTCAATACTCAGTTCTAGTCTAGCATTACTATTTCCAGCTATTATTTTCAAACTGGTCCCTTCTCTTCCTCATCTTAGCCAAAAGGCTGAGAAGCAACGGTCCCTTCTCTTACTTACCTACCCTCTGCCCCTCATGTACATGTGGTAGAATCCAACCATTGGTCCCTGTTTTTCTTGGCCTTGATCTAATACTATTTTTCTTTAAAACACACCAATGAAAGAAATCATTCTATATCTGTCCTATTTCTGACTCATTCCACTCAGCATGACACTCTCCATGTCTATCCATTTATAGTCAATTTTCATAACTTCATTTTTCCTAACAGCTGCATAGTATTCTGTTGTATATATGTACCATAGTTTCTTATTCCAGTCTTCTGTTTTTTGGCCCTCAGGTTACTTCCAGATTCTGGCTATTGTGAATAGTGCTGCAATGAACATAGAATTGCAGATGGTGTTTCTGTTATGTGTTTTCGGGTTCTAGAAGTGGTATTGCTGGGTCAAATAGGAGCTTAATTTCTAGATTTTTGATGAATGGTCATATAGTTTTCCAAAAAGTTTGGACTAGTATAACTATTACTAAATAACAGTAACAATAATTAATAAAAAAGCAAATTGCTGCAATAACTATGGAAAAAAGTATACAGGTATCACAAAAATTAAAAATAACGACTGAGGGATAGTACGGAGGATAGGCCAGTTGATCTCTAGCACACATAGCCCAATGGCATTGGGAAATGTGGCTCTAGAGGCTTTCCAGTGCTGCTGAGGAGGCCCTGATGGTACATGCAACTGTAGGGCACAAGCCAGTGAATTTGGGGGCCCTAGAACTGGATCAGTTGGCAAAGTATAGTCCCTGGGCTCCAAGAGCAGCACTTTGGGACCCTGCCCCATTTAAAAAAATAGAACTACTGTATCACCCCCAATTCAATCCCACTTCTAGATATACATATAAATTAAGATGAAGATTTTAAGACTCTCTATACTATCATGATTATGTTCATTATAACATTGCTTTCTGTAGATAAGGTAGAGAAACAGCCCAAGTGTTCACTGTGAGATAAATGAAGAAAGAAAAATTGGGCTTATATACACACAAGAGTCTTATCCTTGATAAGGGAAGAAAACCGGTGGGGGGCTGTGGCTCAGTGGTAGAGCACATGCCTCTCATGTGTGAGGCCCTGGGTTTGATACCTGTTACTAAATAAAAACTCATTTAGAAAAGGAATAAATTCCTGTCATTTTGTGCCTGATGAGTAAGATTGAGGGTATGTTACAAAATTCACTCTCAACGGAACAAACATCTCTGACTGCAGCAGTTATGTGTGCGTAGGTGGAGAACTCAACATGATGAGCTGTGCAGGAAGAAGAGAGCGGTGTCGAACACCTTCAAGAACATCGAAAAATAGTTAAAAGGACAAAGAACCTCCAGCTCCGGGCACATCTCTTCGACTCCACTGTTCTTCCTGCATTAACATACGGCTCAGAGACTGGGTCCTATGAAAGTAGAATGAGAATGCTCTTCAGGTCCCCCGAATATCATGCCTTACTCAAGTGAGAAAAGGAATTCGGAGTTCCGACCTCCATTCACTATGGAGAGTCAGGGACGCTGTCTCGTTTTCCAAGCTGTCGAAAAATCAGATGGGCTGAACATGTAATGTGACTTGAAGATGACTGCTGGACTAGAGCCACCGACTGGATCTCATGGGACGTCAAAAGATCATATGGCCACCTGCCTACAAGATGGTCAGATTTCTTCGTCCAGACTCTGAACGAAAGGTTTGAGGCTCTTCGTATTCCTGGAGCAAGCAGATGCCATTGAGCTACATTGGAACATGACAGGGACAAATGGAAACGTTACTGGTGCCCGCTAGAGCAAATGGACAAATAACGGGATTTCAAGTGATCAAGTGATATTACAAATAAAATGAAGTAGACAAAACTAAATATTTCATAGTGTCACCATTTGTGTGATTCTTTCACGATGTCCTTATATATCAAATAGTACTATAGACTTTAAACATTTTGTAATTTTATATGCTACTTGTTCTTCAATAAAATTGTAAATGAAGGTA
Source organism: Cryptotis parvus (assembly GCA_021461705.1). Classification (NCBI taxonomy): domain Eukaryota; kingdom Metazoa; phylum Chordata; class Mammalia; order Eulipotyphla; family Soricidae; genus Cryptotis; species Cryptotis parvus. The sequence continues at coordinate 10,604 of JAJIBD010013446.1, read as the reverse complement.
ACTAGAACACTAGGAGTTCTTGCCATAATACTATAATATTTTAAAGGAAATACAATGATCTATATAATACAAATTTTAAGTTACAGTACTTGAACAAAGGAGAATAGCATTCTAATAGGAGAAATTAGAAAATATTTAATAAACAAGGTGATCTTTCATCCAAATCTGAATGATAAAATGAAGTTAACAGAATCTAGGCTAAGGAGCGTTTCTGATCAGATGAATAGATGAGCAAATAATAGAATCAGAAATGATCAAAACCCAGGGAAACAGCACTATCTGTATTTTCTGGAAATACAATGGTCATAAGATACTAGGGTAAAAAACTATTTGAGATTACAAAAGGGGACTTTTAATCAGATGCTAAGAAATGTGTTTAGTTACATAAAAATTTGGGACTATTTAAAGTGTGAATGTCAGAACTAGACTTTGGGAGGAAAGTTTGATGATGTAGTTGAGGAGGAGAAACTCAAGGACGAAAGTGGAGGCAAAAGGAACATTTTCATCAAGCCAGAGTTAAATTTAAATTTTATAAGAATCAGTCTTGATGTGCTACTCATGTTGACTGTAAGACTATGAACTACTTATACTTTTAAATAATGACAACAAAATAGGAAGCCCTTCAAGTTTATACCTTTTGATAAATTTCACTCATTTGAACTATGAGATAGCAAATGTTTATTGCTTCAAGAACACGGACTGAAATTCTGTGTCATACAGCACAGATAATTAGTATGCTTTTAAGCTTGGGGGTATAGCTCCATAGTAGAGTGCTTGTCTGCTGGGTTCTATCTAAACACAATGCATAAACAAAAACTTACATAACTTTTAGAACTAAACTTGAAAATAATTGAAAGAAAAATATTCAAGGATAAACAATTTACTAAAATATAATCAAGAAGACATAAGAAAATAAAAAAGCCCTTTGAATTAGTTAGGACAAGTCAGAGTTGATTTTATTTTTTGCTATTTTAATTGTTTTGGTCATCCAAGAAGTGCTCGGGGTCTTTGGGGCCACTTCTGGAAGTCCTCAGCCAGCCAAGCAACAGCCCAGAGCTAAAGCCCTAGGATACGGTGTTTCTCAGTTCTATAGTGTGAGGGATCACCATGGTCATCCTAGTGGTGCTCAGGAGCTTCCAGAATACACACAGGTGACCATGCAGTTACTGAACCAGGTTGAATGACATGTACCTTAAGCTCTATGCTATCTTTTTGATCATCAGAGGTGATCTTGAAAAGTTTGCTACAATGAATTATTAATAATATAATAAAGAAGAACTGAGACAGGAGAATATCAAGATATCAACTGCAGAGATGGCAGGAAGCAGATTGCACTACTAAAGCTGCAGAACAAAGAGCAGTTTGGAATTAATGTAACAAGATGTCCATAACAGGATGACATACAGCTAAATTTCTCCCTTTGTTAATTTATCACTGGTTGAAAACATAATAGAATTTTAGGAACATAGCTTACTCTTCTGTATGTGTATGATGATTCCTGTCATCACTACAAAAGTTCCAACAGTCAACACATTACGAAAAAGACCATTCTACCTATTTTTCTGCCACCAACCTTTTCCTCTGGTCATTAAACTCAGACTTTTGAGGAAGGACCATTTCTACGTTGATCTGAATGTCGCTGAGAGTAAAGAATGAGGTTGAATGTATGGCTGTTATGAAGAAGAAGAAATTCTTATGAAACTTTGCAGTTAGTCATGATTATTTAATTGGTATATAGTAACTATCTCATACTAGAATAAATCTAAGAAGAGATCAGATGTGACATTAGAATTTTTTTTGTCTATAAAGAAGGTACTAGATGGTTTTGTGATGTGGTAGTCTGAGAATAAGACAAAAATACATATGGTATTTTTTGTATTTTTTGATACATAACTTAAAAGTTATAATAGAAAAGATCTAATTTTAGATTATGCCGAGTGAAGACTTGTTAAATAAGTTAATTGTATACCCAAATAAGCAATAATCTTCAGAACAAATACTTATATATGTGAAATATTCTTTTTTTAACAAAATTTGCTGTCTTTTCTGTGTACCAAACACTGTTCTCAGTAAGTTCTTGGGACATATAAATGGAAAAAAACTAAATATTCTTATGATATTGGAGATCACATTCTAGCATGGAAAGGAATACAAAGATAGCAAACATAAATAAGAAAAAAATAAAAAGGTGAAAAGTTCTAAGAAAATAGAAAGAAGAGAGGAAGGAAGGAAGGAAGGAAGGAAGGAAGGAAGGAAGGAAGGAAGGAAGGAGGAAGGAAGGAAGGAAGGAAGGAAGGAAGGAGGAGGAAGGAAGGAAGGAAAGAGGATGAAGGAAGGAAGGAAAGAAGGAAAAAGGAAAGAGGAGGAAGGAAGGAAGGAAAGAAGAAAGGAAAGAAAGAAGGAAAGAAGGAAGGAGGAGGAAGGAAGGAGGAAAAAAGGAAGGAAGGAAAGGAAGAAAAAGGAAAGAAGGAAGGAGGAAGGAGAAAGAAGGAAGGAAGGAAAAAGAAGGAAGGAGGAGAAAGGAAGGAGGGACAAAGGAAGGAAGGAGCTAAGAAACAGCATGTTCCTAATTTCTGTGCTTCTGGAGTAAAAGTGACATGAAAGGATGGGGATATCACCTTCACACTGCAGTTCACATGAAAGGTATGTTCTTCATATTAGTTACATAAAAGGTATATGACCTTCACATTTCAGTACACTTATTGTTACTGCACTAAGTAGTCACTTGTCACTTGTCTTCCAATTGTTCATTGATTTGCTTGAGCGGGTGCCAGTAATGTCTCCATTCATTTGGAATCAGGTCCATTATTGTTACTGTTTTTGGCATATTGAATACACTATGAGTAGCTTGCCAGGCTCTGCCGTGGCTCTGGGTTATTCCCAATGGGCCCAGTCTATGTCAGACCATCAACCATCCATGGCCCATGGGGCAGAGCCCTGGGCATAGACAAGCCATCTCCTGTCTGCCACCTGCCGATGAAGCCAGGCACCAAATCCATACCTGCAACACTTTGAAGGGCAGGACACTAAGTACATGAAATTCAAAAGGAGATGCTAGAGTTAGAAAACACGTATCTTTAACTTATTTTTTATCACCTCCCTTTCATTCTTCAACCCTGAAACCCTCTCTTTACACTATGAGATAGTGCTATTTTGTTGTGCATTCCAGATTTTAGTTCAAAATAATCAAGTGTTTTAGACTTTCCCAGGCTAAACTCCCTAGGGTCACCATGGATTTTTTTTTAAATCCAGGGATTACTTCCTGGAGAAGGGTGAAACTTTCTGAGAGATTATGTTCATGCATTATGCAAGTCAGTAAAGATGTAAGTAACATTCCAAGTGCTGAATATAACAAAATAAAAGCTTCAGGAGACTGAGAAAAACCTCAGGGATGAATCTCTTACAGAATTAGCCAGCAATTAACTTGAAATCCATAGACTACTGTGAAAATACTCACTAGAGAAGTAGACAAAAGTCCTTTTGGACCCAGATCTACATCAGCCAGCAGAAAATGGGATTATGTTAATGGATCTGTGAATAACATAATTCTGGTGCCTCAGAGACTGTATCTCTAATCAGATTCACGTTAGCAATGTTTATTATTTTTATTTATTTTGTTTTATTATCACTGTGGTTAGAAAATTACAAAGCCATTCATAGTTTAATTTCAGTCATTGTGTTGCAGCACCATCCCTCCACCAGTGCCCATTTCCCACCACCAACATTCCCTGTTTCCCTCCCCCAAACCACCCCATCTTCCTCTATGAGAGGCACTTTTCTTCTCTCTCTCTTTCTCTCTTTCTCTCGCACCCTCCCTCCCTCTCTCTCTCACTCTCTTCTTTTTGCACATTGCAGTCTGCAAAGCATATATTGATGGGTTGTCATGCATATCCCTTTCTCTACTTTCAATACTTAGTTCTAGTTTAGCATTACCATTTCCAACTATCACTGGCAGACTGATCCCTTTGCTATCTTGCATAACCTCTTCCCCACAAAATTGTGGTAGATTCCAACCCTTGTCAGTTCCTCCTGAACCCTGTTTTGCCTAGCCTTGGATATTAGTGTCATAATATTTTTAAGTGCCACAGATTAATGTAGTCATTCTATCTCTATTCTTTTTCTTCTGACTAATTTCTCTCAGCATGATCATCTCCATGTTTGTCCATTTGTAGGCAAATTTCATGACTTCATATTTTCTAACAGCTACATAATATTCCATTGTGTAGATGTACCATAGTTTCTTTATTCAGTTTTCTGTTTTTGGGTACTCAGGTTGTTTCCAGATTAAGAATAGTGCTGAAATGAATACAGATGTGCAGATGGTGTTTCTGCTGTGTGTCTTTTGGGTCAACAGGGTATATTCCCAGGAGTGGTATTTGGTGGTCAAATGAGAGTTAAACATCAAATTTTTTGAAGTCATATTCATATTATTTTTGAAAAGACTGGACCAGTCAACATTCCCACCAATAGTGCATGGGGAGTCCCTTTCTCACCACATCCAAGCTAGCACTAATTGTTCTTGCTGTTTTGAATATGTGCCAATCTCTTTGGTGTGAGATGATATCTCATTGTTGTTTTGATTTGCATCTCTTTAATGATTCATGAGGGAGAGCATTTTTCATGACTTTTAACCATTTGAATTTCTTCTTTGAGGAAGTTTCTGTTCATTTCTTCTCCTCATTTTTTAATGGGGTTGGAGATTTTTTTCTTGTAAAGTTCTACTAGTGTCTTGTATATCCTTGATATTTACCCCCTTGTCAGATGGGTACTGGGTAAATATTCTTTCCCAGTTCATGACTGTTTTTGTATCTTTTCTGACTTTCTTTTTGAGGTATAGAAGCTTTTTAGTTTCATATAATCCATTTGTTTATCTATGCTCCCTCTTGCTTTGTCAAAGGTGTTCATTCTTTCAAAAGCCTTTAGCTTCAATATCTTGGAGAGTTTTTCCCATTTTAATTACACTGCTTTGTAGTACAATGTAAAATTGGGGAAGGTGATGCCTCCCATTTCTTTTTCCCCAAGGATTGCTTTAGCTATTCATGGGGGTTTATGTTTCCATACAATTTTTTAGGAGTGTTAGTGTACCGGCCCAGGTATGCTGAACCAGAGACTCTCAGACATGGGGCAGAGCTGCTATTTGCTCTCCCTGTGCTCAGCTGCTCGTGAGGCACCTGGGAGGCATGGCAGGTTCTAGTCCTGGCCTGCCACCCCAGCAGAACCTCACAACAAGCCAGACCACCCTCCCCTACTCCATGGGGCCCTCCATTTTCTACATCCGACTTCCCTCAAGTCACAACTCCACCCAACAGACCAGACTATCACAGCCCGGATCATCGACAGCCACCCTGCAGCAGTTTGTTTTTCAATCCGGCCCAGGTATGCTGAATCAGAGACTCTCAGATATGGGGCAGAGCTGCTACTTGCTCTCTCCCTGTGCCCAGCTGCTCGTGAGGGTGCCTGGGAGGCATGGCGGGTTCTAGCCCTGGCCTGCCACCCCAGCAGAACCTCACAACAAGTCAGACCACCCTGCCCTACTCCATGGGGCCCACCATTTTCTACATTCGGACTTTCCCTCTCGTCACAACTCCACCCAGCAGACCAGACTATAACAGCCCGGCTCACCGGCCGCTAGTGGCCGTGGCGGTTCATCAATAAATGCTTTATTTAGAGGTGACTACAACAGTATGCCACCCGCACGGCAAGCTTGGCAAGCTGCTCGTGTAGTATTTGATATGCCAAATACCAGTAACATTTGTGTTAGGTCATTCCCTTGACCTAATATAATTGTTTGAGGCTCTTTTGTTCCTGGGGCAAGCGGATGCCTTTGGGTTCTACTAGCACGAGACAGGATATATGGAGATATTACTGGTGCCCGCTCTAGCAAATAGATGATTAACGGGAAGATAGTGATAGGTCAATTTCTTTGAAAAATATCATGGGTATCCTTATAGGGACCACATTAAATTGGTATATTGCCTTAGAGTATTGCCATTTTGACAATGTTAATTCTTCCAATCCTGAGCAGGGGATGTGTCTCCATTTCTTCATGTCCTCTTTTATTTCTTGAGATAGCATTTTGTAGTTTTCCTTGTACAGATCCTTTACATTCTTAGGTAAGGTGATACCTAGGTACTTAATTTTCTGAGGTACAACTGTGAAAAGGATTTTTTAGAAATCACTTTCTTCTATTTCATTATTTGCATAAGGAAGGTCATGGATTTGGGGGTATTGATTTTGTACCTGCCACCCTACTCTAGGAATCTATTGTTTCTAAGAGCTTTTGGTAGAGAGTCTAGGGTTCTCTAGTAATATCATCTCATCTGCAAATAGTAATAGTGATAATTTGACTTCTAATTTTCCTATATGGATGCCCTTAATGTCTCTTTCTTCCCTGATTACTATGGAAAGCACTTCCAGTACTATATTGATTAGAAGTGGTGAGAGTGGGCAACCTTGTCTTGTCCCAGATACTAGGTGGAAGGTTTTTAGTTTTTCCCCTTTAAAATAATACTTGATGTGGGATTGTGGTAGATGGCTTTGACTATATTGAGGAAAGTTCCTTCAATTCCCATTTTATGGAGAGTTTTTTTTTATCGTGAATGGGTATTGGATCTTGTCAAATGCTTTCTCTTCATCTATTGATATGATCATATGGTTTTTATTTTTGCTCTTATTGATATGATGTATTATGTTGATTGACTTGCGAATGTTGAACCATCCTTGCATCCCCAGAATGAATCCTACTTGGTCATGGTGCATGATCTTTTGATGAGTATCTGGATTCTATTTGCTAGTATTTTGTTGAAGATATCTGATCTATATTCATCAGGGAGATTTGTCTGTAGTTTTCTTTCTTGTGGTGTCTCTGTCAGTTTAGGGTATCAGGGTGATGTGTGCTTTGTAGAAACTGTTTGGGAGTGTTTCTGCTTCTTGTATTTCTTGGAAAAGCTTGAAAAAATAGGCAGTAGGTCCTCCTTAACTGGGTGGAAGAATTCACTGGTGAATCCATCTGGACCTGGGCTATTGTCCAGGTCAAGAAGACTTGATTTCCATTTCAACATCTTCTATAGCAATATGTTTGTTCAGGTATTCCAAGTCCTCTTGGTTCAGCCTTGAGGCTATAGGAATCCAGGAATTTGTCCATTTCCTCTAGGTTCTCTTGTTTTGTGTCATATAGATTCTCAAAGTAATGTCTGAAGATCTTTTGAATTTCTATGGTTTCTGTTGTGATATTCCCTCCCCTTTTCATTTCTGATTCTATTTATTAGGGTTTTCTCTCTCCCTTTTTGTGAGTCTTGCAAGTGGTTTATCAATCTTGTTGATTTTTTTAAAGAACCAACTCTTAGTTTCATTGAGTTTTGGATTGCAGCTCATTTATTTTTTGGCTTAAGTTTTGTTATTTCTTTGTTCTTGTCTGGGTTGGGCTTCTGTTGGTCATTTTCTAATTTTAAGCTGTGTAGTCAGATTATTTATGTGGGCCCTTTCTTCCTTCTTTATGAATGCTTGAAGAGCTATAAACTTTCAATTTACACTGCTTTAGCTTTGTCCACAGGTTCTGATAGCTCATGTCTTCATTCTCATTTGTTTCAAGGAATCTTTGGATTTCCTCATTGATTTCCTATATGACCCATTGATTGTTCAGCGGTGATTTATTTAGTTTCCAGGGTCTTGGTCTGACTGTCAGTTTCTGTCTGTGATTAACTTCTAGTTTCAGTGCACCATGATCTGAAAAAATAGTTGACACAATTTTTATCTTCTTGATTATATTTCAGTATTTTTTGTGGTTCTGCATGTGATCTATCTTGGATAATGTTCCATGTGCACTGGAGAAAAATGTGTATTTGGTTTTTTGGGGACAAAAAGTTCTATATATATCTACTAGCCCTCTCCCATTTCTTCCTTCAGGTACAATATTTCCTTGGTGAATTTCAGTCTTGTTGATCTATCAAGAGATCATAAAATAGTGTTGAAGTCTCCAACTACAATTGTGTTGCTATCAATGTCTCCCTTAAAGTCTATTAGCCATTGTTTTAAGTATTTTTCTGGCCCCTCATTGTAGTATATATAATTTGGAATGTAATTGTTTCCTGATTGTCTTATCCCATGATCACTGAGAAATGGCCTTTACTATTCCTTCTAAATTTTTAAGCCTCCAAAAAGGATGGATGGCCATATTAGTATCCAACAATACAGACTTCAGACTGAAAAAGGTTAGAAGAGAGACGTGTGTTTTCTCTGACTGTTCAGATGCATTTCTTAAAGATAGCAGAATGTTGGATTCTGCTTTTTGGTCCATTTTTGCCACTCTTCCTCTCTTAACTTGCACATTAGACCATTGACATCGAGAGAGATTATTGTCATGGGATTTTGTGACATCTTTCTGTATAAGTGGTTGTGTCTTGTATTTTAGTAGCCACTTCAGCCCTTCATTCAAAGTTGTTTTTGAATCAGTGAGGTTCTGAGCTCTTAAACAAGTTTATCCAAGAAGTTATGTATTGTTCCTTCAAATATGAGTGGGAATCTAGCAGGGTAAAAAAATTCTTGGTAAGTTCATTTCATTGAGTTTTTTGCTATATCTATCATTGCCTTGGGCTTGGAGGGTTTCTTCTGATAGGTCTGCTGTAAGTCGAAGGCAGGCTCCTTTGTGTGAAATTTCCTTCTTTGATTTTGCTGTTTGCAATCTATCTATGGCAGCTGTCATTTTGACTAGGATATGTCCTGTAGTTCTTTTATTAGATTCTCTTTTAGCTGGTACCCTTTGGGCTTCTTTGACCTGACTGCCTAATCCTTTACCTTTGGGATCTTTTCAGCAATGATGTTTGTAACTGTTCATACTTCCTTTGGTTGTGTCCCCTGTCCCTGTGGGATGCTGATGACTCCTATGTTGTTAGTCCTGGATTCATCCTCATGTTCTCTAGCCCAGTGATGATCCTTTTTTTTTTTTTGGTCTTTATCTATTGTATTTCCCTGAGTGCTTTCTGCAGCTCATCCTCATTCTCACTGATTCTGTCATCAGCTGCTCTCATTCTACTGTTGAGGGCACCCATTGAATTTTTAATTACCTCTACTGAGTTTTTTATTGTTGATATTTCTGTTTGCAGTTTTCATATTGTGCTGTCATTTACTCCTGGATTTTACTGACTGCCCATTCCACTGTTTTTATATATTCTCCTTTTAATTTATAGATATCCTTTCCACTATTTCTATGAGCTCTTTGAACATCCTCACTATTCCCTCCCTGAATTCTTTGTCAGAGAGATTATGTATGTGGGTATTCCTTGTCGGCGCCTTCATGGATGTTTACTTCATCTATGCTTTGAGGCAGAGTTCTGCATTGTTTCCCCATGATTCAGTGGTAATTTGGAGGTGGATCCTTCTGAGCACTGCTTTTCTCTACTGCCAAGTAGGGCTCAAAAGATATTCAGTAGATGGTGACCTCTCCTTTTCTTTAAAGGAGGATTAAATTGCAGCCACCTGGGAAGCCACACTGATCAGCTTCACAGGTAGATGCAGTTCCAAATTTCTCGGTTCAGTCATTTCTGGCTTTCAGAATTCTGGGATTTGTAGTTCCCACTTGCCTACCACATTTGCAGCTGCCTGCTTTTCTTGCACATTTACAACTGCCGTCTGGCCAACTGATCACTTCTAACACTTTTTCCACAGCCATACTGAACTTCAGCTCAACTCTAACAATGCTTTTTTAAATAAGAAAATAGTTAGAAAATAATTAGTAAAACTTGGAGACAAGAAAAAAGTGAAAATTAATTTGAAACTACATTCTCCACAAATGTTCATAAGAATGGAATATTTCTGTTATCTGATGAGCTAAACTATAAGCAACCCAGTTCTTGGCTATGTTCTAAAACAATCATAGTTGTTTTGAAAAAAAACTAATCATTTGACAAAATTTTCTACAAAAATTCATTCAATAATAATATAATTAAAAATCTCTAATGAAATAAATTAAAGTACACAAATAATAGGTAAGATAAAAATACAAAGACACCTTTATAGATTATCCTAGTTGGTTTTGTCTTGTAACTTCACAATGCCACAGGTTTTGGGGAGTGGCGTGGGAGACAAGAAAATTTTTATACTGAAAAAATTCTTATCCCCAAAGATTTACCTTTTAAATACATAAACTAGATTATGTCTCTTTCCAGTTTAATAACTCACAATAACTCCCTTCTGTTCATTCAAGTTTGTAAATATCTGAACACCAGCCTCCATTCCTTTCTCCACAACATTCACTTAATTCACCTCTTTTTTATTTGTCAAACTTACCTATATCTGTATTTACATATTTTCTTATTTACCTGCTTATCTTATAACTTCATAACTACAAAATAAAAAGGAATCAGAGTCCAGATTACCCCCTGAAAAAATAGGAAACAATGTCTGTTAAGAACCCAGAGAGAACAAAAAATACTAGATGGGGAAAACAATATGTGAATTAATTTTAAATTTTGTCAGTTATTTTATATTTCTTTTAGCGTAGAAAACAAGAACACATATTAAGCTGTACTTATAGCCCAAAGTATGTACAGAGAAATAAATTAAATCGACAAATATGGAAATGTTATTCATTAGTATCTATGAGATTT